>APFE031284423.1:189199-209115 GCA_000404065.3 Pinus taeda
TTACCTAATCAACAAGGTGAGTAATCACTTATCACGTTCGTTCCACACATAACAAATTTATGTTGTATATGACCAAATAATTTTTTGTTGAGTTATTGCTAACCATCACTTATTCTTGGTCTATTGCTTGGATATATGTCATGAATTGAATTCAACTTATACTTCCTTGATGCACACATGACTTGCAATTAATCTATGATCTTTTCCAACTTACCCCATGAATTCCGTCAATGAAGGAATAAGTTGAGTCATATAGCCCCTTGATCGGTGAAACAAACCCTATATTTGTTCTCCATGGAAGAACAAGACTCAGGAATTTCTAGAATTTGATATGCATACCATGCCAATTGCATTATGGATAAGTGGACAATATTTGGATGCACATATCCTCAAATATTGGTTGTCACTAATATCTAGTTAAATAAACTACTATAGAATAATTGGTTAATTACTTTATAGACCATAAAATTTCATGCACATAGTATAAGGGGATATCCATAAATTATTGTTTGAGAAACCCTTTTTCTTCTTCACTTTGATATGTGTAAGACCTCTATATTTACCATTACGCTAGTAACCGATTATCATATTTTTGTCGTATAGATTTAGAGGTGGATTCACAAAATTCACAATTTAAATGAAATCCCTCAAGTTTTTTGTTATGTCTTTGGTAAACATGCAATGTAACTCGAATTTATTAGTGGTCTGAGTCTAAACTTAAGGATCCTCGACATCATGTTGTTTCTTAACATGAATTTCTTTCTTATCTCTATTGTTCATTATTTGTGCACCATGAAAGATAATTCATGTTGTTTAGTCTATCTGGACCAACATAGAACTTCTATAGAAGACCAGTAGGGTGATAAATGATACTAAATGTCATTCATTTCATTTTCTACAAAGGTTTTTGGAGGGATCAAGAAGTATAGATAACTATTTCTGTACAAATCCATTTGAGAAAATATTCCTATATTCCAAGATACCTACACACAATTCCATTTGAGAAAAATATTCATGTATTCCATGATACCAAAAATTCAATATAGATGAGATCTAGCAGAATCTAATGTTTTCTTTCTTTTCACACAATCAAGGAGAACACATTTCTAACTATCACAATGGTGACTTTTTCAAAGGCTTTTTTGGGTCTCCAAAGTGTGTGAAATGTATCCTCTCTTGGGTATCCAACTAAGGTAAATATTTTCAAGATATAACTATAGTGTAATGGTCATAGAAAGGCTTCTTTAATTACCTTCAATATGTATTTTTTCTAGTTTTCGAGAGTCTTATAAATTTTCTTTTTTTCATTAATCTTGTAGGCTATCTTGCCATACACTCAGTCTTTAGAGAAGTGTGCATGACACATCTAGTAGGTTACCATCTGTCTTGCATGTCTTTTTCCATCAAATTTTGTGCACTTGAGCCTTCATTGTCTAAGATCATCTCTTTTATTTTCTGATAATGTGATGCATCTATTTTTTTTTGTATATTACAATTACTGAGATCATCTTTTTTATTTTTTTGATAATGCTGAGAATCTATTATTATGTATTTTCCAACATAGGATGGAGATTAAAATTGGGAGGGAGTCTCAATTAATGGTGTGCCCATCAATTTTGAGGTTGGTGAAATAGATTCTGGAGAACTTGGCACAAATTAGCAGCGTATATTTTACCGGTTAACATCAGGTGAGACGCATGGAGAATAGAATAAAGTTTGCTTGGCAAAAAGATGCAGATTCTTTTTCTTTTCTTACTTTTCCATTTTTCCAAGCTCGTTGAGGCCCAATTCCTAATCACCTTCTCTTCAGGAATTATGTTATTGTTGACTTGGGGACGTTGTTCTTAATTGCATGGAAATCAATGGACATAATGTTTAAGAACATGTATTTATTCCTAAAGAGCCATAGGGTATCTACATATCTATAGACATAAAATTCAAATTGCCACATGAAAGGGTTACCTCTTGAGGTATCGAGTTCATTGTTCATAGAAACCCAGTATGTCAGCTGAGCGACAAACAATATTTCTTCTTAGGAACCTTTGTTTCTCCTACATTCACCAACAATTTCTCCTTTGTTCAGCTAATTGTGAGACTAATGAAATAATAAAACAAGTTGTGCCTTCAGAAAATTAGAATGATATAAATATGTTAGTTTCTTTTGTTCATTCTTATCATGGGTGTTTCTGTTCCCATCAGTGCTACATGATTTTTAGATTTCAGATCATGCCAAAGCCTCTGAAAATGTGGAATTCAGGTTGATTATCTAAAAAATTATATTTATCTTCTACTTTATTTTTTTATTCTTATCATGGGTGTTTTCTCTTCTTGTAAACTCTGCATGATTTGGTGCAATTACAAGCCTTAGAAAATGTAGGATGCCCAATCAATCTATTTTGTGGAATATCTCAAGTGTGATTTTAATCTGTTGGCTCCTCTTGTTGACTCTTATTATATGGGAGTATTGATCTGAATTAGATCATTATATTGTTTGTCATGCATCTCAATGCACTTGGAGTGAAAAAATTGGAGGAACAATCTCACGAGACCATTTTTACCGGTGGTATCCAGTTTGGCGAAATGGTGTATGAAACATTTCGGGAGCGTTTTTAGGCGTCAAATGATGGTTTTTCAAGGTGAAAATTTTCTTCTTATAAAAGAACATTTTCATGTTATTCTACACATAGATACATTTGCAACGACATGAGAAACAGGTCAGTCAAAGTTCGTATGAAAAAGTTATGCCACTAAGAAGTTGACCTTCCTATTTTCATACCTATAGTTCAAGAGGGTGCCGATTCAGCCCCCATTATTAATGGAAAATGTGCTAGCCACATAGTTTTTAATGTAAAATAATCTAGAAGATTATATTTTGTATCTCTATTTAAGAGTTGATGTAGTGAAACTTAACCACCAGTAGGCTATCAGGCTCTGTTATAACCGAGCCACTAGGAGGAAGAGGCATTCCATTCTTTTGAGAGAATTTTGTTCCATAACTGAGCAAAGATAGCTAGGAGAGATAGGAGTTAGAGAAGACAAACATGATATGTGCACTGTAGTAGCCCATGACCATAAACATTACATCTTTGTACCTACAACCACAATTCCAGACAAAGAAAGAGAGTGAAGCGACGTCACCTTCTAGCTCAATTTTCTCCCAAAATGGTTTTACATAGAGCATACCTTGTGTCTTATGTGTGTATAAGATTACTTTTTCATTCTCTACTTTTCTAAATAATTTATGTTCGCATGTATGCACTGATCATAGTTAAATCCACACATCTTAAACTTCAATAAAATATATTAGTGTAAAATTTAAGTGTTTTAAGATATTATTATAAGATCTGTTGTGACGAACTATCCAGTGGAATATCCGCGATAGTTTACAGATTAAGTATTTTATTTTTGTCAACTCTGCATGGTTGCATATTGTGCCAATGATGCCTCAGAAATACTAGACCATTTTCGGGATGCTAGTGGCCATTTAATTGCACCAAGTATGTAAGAAGAGGTTGTAGAGGCTTTTAAAACTTCTCTAGAGCCTAAAAAACATTACTTTTGCTTCATTGAAGTCCATTCTACAAACAGATGATGCATGTAATGGGTTGCTTGAGTGGGGGTCCAGGGCCTTGTCAACAAACAATAAGTTGCCAAAACACCGGTAAGGGGGATTTGAAAAGGCAAGCAATTAGAAACACTTTCTACATCCCATGCTTGAGATTTCATTATTTTTTTGGTCATATTGTTAGTCCATATCTTCCAATCATCTTCTATATTTAAATTTGTATGATCTAGCAAAACATTTTCTTTGGTTTGTTTTCACACAATCAAGGTGAACACATTTCTAATTATCATAGCAATGACTTTTTCACAGGTTTTTGGGTCTCCTCAGTGTGTGGAATGTATCATTTCTTGGGTATATAGGTAGGGTAAATATTTCCAAGATCTTGGTAGAGAGTAATAGACATAAAAATGATTTTTAAGTACCTTCAATATGTATTTACTCTAGCTTGCAAGAGTCTTATAACTTTTCTTTTTTCGGTCAATCTTGTAGGTTATCTTTGCATACAATTAACCTCTAGAGAAGTTTGGACCACACATCCAGCAGGTAACCTTCTATCTTGGATGTTCTATGCTATCAAATTCTTCACACTTGACCCATAATTGTCTCAGATCATCTTTTTTATTTTTTATAATGTTATGAATCTATTTTTCCATATATTGCAACTAGCAAGATCATTTTTTTTATTTTTTGATATTGTAATTAATTGATTCTTCTATATGTTGAAGGTTAGGATCAAGAGTAAAATGGGAAGGTGGTTTCTATTTGTTAAACACACACATGGCAGGGACAAAATAGGAAGGATAAACATGAGATTGCATTTCTTATTCACAATGATACATATCTATAATACATAGGAGTGACCCTTGGTTTCATATTCCAAGTGGTCCCTTGGACTCCTTTTTGTTGTTCAGCTTCCACACCAACCCTTAGAGAATTAGGTGGCCAACATTCCCCCACTTAATATGAAGGGTTATGTATGAGTCCAAGACGGGAGATGTAATACAAAATGTGCAAAAAATTCATGGCAGCAATAGGCTAAATGTGCTCTCTCAAATGTTGGTATAAGGGAGGTGGTTTAAGGATGACCACCAACACAGGAATTCTTAGTGCAGTTCTCAGTACTCTTCCAAGTCTGGCATGAATCTTAGGTCTTCTGCTAGAGGAAGTGCTACTAATGTTTTGAAGAAGGAAACCTTCCACCCATAAAGGGAGGTCTCACCCCGCATAAAAGGGAGAACCTCAACCTAAAAAGGGAGGTCTCAACCTATGATGGTTTAAGGATGACCAACAAATCTGGAATGCTTAATGCAATTCCTCGAACTCTTCCAAAACTGACAAGAAGCTGAAGTCTTCTGCTAGATGAAGTGTCCCTAATTCTTTGAAGAGGTATCACTGACTGAAGGCATGCTTAGGGGCATATTTGTCTCTAGCTACAACTCAAAAACTAGTATGGTAGGTTGTGGCTCAGGCTCACTTTATGTGGTTTTGAAGCTTGTAGATGACCATTACTTCCCCCCTATCAGATACAAGGTGACATGATGGAAGAAACTCAACTAAAAGACAGTTCAATACTCTAGAACAAGTTCAGACATATGACTGAAATATCTTCTTGGCTGTTGATGCCCATTGCCAAGAAGCAATCCATCCAAGATGAATTTTTGTTCTTGCAAGAGGTTTGTTTCTAAAACATCTGTTTGAAGAATGACTAGTTTTATGACAGTGATTTCATGGATGAAGATCAAAACAGTGATCTTTCATATGGCCAACTTGATCACAGTGTTGATATTTCACAATATGTTATCGTTCCTATGGAAGAGGTGCAGAATCTAGAACAATTGAAGGTGGACTGTCATGAAGGAACCCAACACTTTGAAATTTGATGGGCTTGGAATAGTTTGGAATATGAAAGGAAACCTCCTTATCATATCCAAGACCGGTTCTATGCTTGTTGTGGACAAGCCCTTCTCAACGTCTGATGATGGGTTTGGGAAGTGCAAATTGAACTTCTGCATCTACATGTAACTCTGCTATCTTATTGGGCTCTGAATCAACTATAAGATTATTGTTTTTCTATTTATGGGAGTCTGTTTCAATCTTCTAAACAGAAACAGGTTCAGAATGATGACTCCACCATTGTAATTCTTCCCGCTATAGTTGAGATTCAAGCGGAAAAAAATCAATATGTTCTTCTGCATATTGTAGACAAGTCTGGATTTCTGAGAGAGATCCTTTGCTGATTTGGAATGTGTCATTAGAGGTAGGCTATTTTATAGTTTTCAAGAACTCTAATACTTCACCAATTTGAGTCATTTTCTCCAATGTCAAACTTCAATTTTTTTCACAACTATGAACCAATGTCACTGCAAGGTATTATCTTTAGCCCAAAAAATAAAAATTTTTGGGCACCCAAAATCTTCAAAATTGACAACTATTCGTCTATCAAATAGCTAATAAAGCTTTATACTAATTTCACCAAAGGTACACCTATTATGTTAGGGGAAGCACTCATATTTTTTAATGTAATGGAATGGTAAAAAAATAATGGACTCAACACAAATTTTGTGAATTCAATTCCGTTTTCACAAATACTGACCATGAAAAAAATATTCCTAGAAAATCTGTGCAAATGCTTCAACAGACATATTACAAAAACTAAAGACATACACTGCCAATGAACACTCTCATGTTGAATGAGTAGCTCCAACAAAAAATAGAGATTATTTGATCATGTGTTTCTATTCCAATTCACTGTCAAATACTAAGCCTCTTCCATAGGCAATCATTCACAAGCTACATAATCATATGTATACCGCTCCAGTAAAAGAAAATTGATACACATCTGCCTTGGTAAAAGACGTAAAACAACTATTTTTCCTTTTTTCTACAACTCTCTAACAGTCATCCGAAAACCAAACTTGTAATATTTCTTCCAATGATCAATCTCAGCAGAAAGAACAAAATTCACTCACATATTTAATCTTTCTTCAAGATAAGTAGCAACACAACCTTTTGTATCAATCCTTCCCCTCGGGCGGTACTAGTGGATCAACATGAAAAAGTGTGTCATGAACGTTTACATCCCATTGATTTTGACGTAGGTACAATTGCCACAACTCACATTAACATGGATAAAGCTTATGTGAAGTTTTGTTTTACTTGTATAATGTAGAGAGAATGTATTGAAGCAAGAATCTTGAACTTCAAAGCTGCTTATGCCTCGTCAAGAGATGGGATTTTCTCTAAATTCAAGTCGTCATTGTCATCAAAAGGAGATTCCCATAATTCCCAGAACTATTGCTACATTATTATCTTTAAAAGAGAAGGCAAGTGATATTAACCGAGCAGAGACTATCTTTGATGCTACTATATAGTGGTGGAGTAGAACATTATATAATTGAGTAGAGTCCCATAACTGGGAGAATCATTGCATGAACATAGTTTTGCTGGAATGGTATATCATTTTTGGTGGCTCGTGCATGCTTAGCTAGTGATGACGCAATTAGGGAAGGATAGACTAGTAGCTGAGCTTACCTTGCAGTCTATCTATCTCTTCAAATTCGGTTTATTTACACTAGTAATCTACCTAGAATTTATCTCTGAGGTAACACGCAACCCGAGGAAAGAAAACTCGGTCCAAAACTGGAGATTCATAGGAAAACAACAAGAGATGTTTTACCATTGTAATAAAATAGAAATGTTGCAATCATAACCAAATTGGGGAATAAACCAAACTACACTAGTTTATCATGGTAGCCCCATTGAAAAGTATTATGACCACTCCACAAATACACATTCATATTCTATTGCCAAGATAATTCCTGGTCATTCATAATTATTAATTACAAACAAAGAAAAAAAAGACCCCAAAAGTATTCAAACTCTATACTGGCATGATTATCGATCTCATGAATTAAGAACTTCTAGAAATTTTTCCACTAGCTCCGATCTCATTGATGCTTGAACCTTTTTTTTAGAAGAGCAGACAGACCTTCAGGAAAGGCTTGTAACTCTTCCTTAGAGCTTCCTATATCCAACAACTGTCTTCAAATTTTTTGCACTTTTAATTCTTTTAAATGGGACTCAAACTTGCTAGGATCATCTTTCGAAGCCAAGAAAGCAACATCATCTTTCCATAATGCCTCTCTAGAATCACAAACCTTTGAAGCCAAAAACTAGTCCTTAATCAAACACAAAGCTGATTTATGAGATAGGTTGTTTCCACAGGCCAAAGCTTCAATAGATATGCTGAAAGGAATCCAGTCTTGAGATCGATGCAAATATATTATGATCAAATAGACTCTTAAAGTAGGGAGAATAGAATAATCTGCCCACAAACCAAAGTTTCTCTTAATGCAATTCTCTTAGTTCGTTGATCTCATAATCAAATGCCAGTTTGCAAAAAACCTAAGGCACAAGGGGGCTTGATAGTCATGGAAGTAAATCTGGTCACGTTCAGCTGATGCACTCAGCCTTATGCATTCCCAAGAAACTCATCCCTCCTCAACAACACTTGAAATTTAGGGACTCAGGTGTGAACTTGTCTTCAGGTGACAAAAAATGAACTCAGGTAGGAGATATCTCATACAGTAGCAAAAATGAGTGGGTTTCATTTCACCTTCCTCAAGAAACCCATCCAATGAATGAAAGAAAAGCTCCAGACTTAGTTTGAGCTCCAAAAATCAACCTCCGATGCATTGTTAATTTTATAAAATATGCAGAGCATAGATAGAAGAGTTCAGCGTGACAGAGGGGCAGAGGACAGGAGTGATGGTGCATTTTTTTTTTTTATTTGAGGCAGTGGATAGAGAACCCAACACAAATCTAGCTGAGAGAGGTTAGCTAGATAGTGTGTAGCATGAAATAGGCATGCACACAATAATAACAGTTCTATCCATAGGAATGTAGAATTGACATGCACAGAGAGACCACAACTAGTGGCTTAGATTTGAGCAGGGTAGAAATTCACCTGCAGCTCTGGTACCATGTTAAACACACACATGGCAGAGAAAAAATAGGAATGATAAACATGAGATTGCATTTCTTATTCACAATGACACATATTTATAATACATAGGAGTGACCCTTGGTTTCATATTCCAAGTGGTCCCTTGGAATCCTTTTGGTTGTTTGGCTTCCACACCAAACCTTAGAGGATTATGTTTCCAACACTATTAATGGTGTGCCCCTTAATTTTGAGGTTGGTGAAATAGGTTTTGGATAACCTATCACAAATGGTCAACATAACTTTACCAGTTATTGTTGACATGGATAATTTTGACATAATTGGGTGGAACTCAACGGACATAATGGTTAAGAACGTGTCTTTCTTCCTAAGGAGTCATAGGCTTAAATCTAGAGGGGGTAGGGTATCTACATCTCTATAGACATAGAAGTAAAATTTCCAGAAGCAAGGGTTAGCTCTTGAGGTATCTGTTGCATTGTTGATGTAACAAACTCGTCTTTCAGTTGAGGGGAAACAATATTTCTTGTTAGGAACCTTTGTTGTTGCTCCATTCACTAGCAGTTTCTGCATTGTTCAGCCAATTGTGAGACTGCTGAAACAAGAAAACAATTTGTTCCTCTATAAGTTTAGATTTATCTGAATATGTTTCTCTCTTTGTTTCATTCTTATCATGGGTTTTTTATGTTCTCATCAGTCTTACATGATTTTTGGATTTCATATCATGCAAAAGCCTCTAAAAATGTGGACTTCAAGTTGATTGTCTAAAAAATGATATTTATCTGCTACTTTCTTTTTTTATTCTTATCATGAATGTTTTATCCTCTTGTCATCTCTGCATGGTTTGCTGCAACTGCAAGACTTAGAAAATGTGGGATTCTCAACCAGTCGATTCTATTGAATATCTCAAGCATGATTTTAATTTGTTGGCTCCTCTTGTTGACTCTTATTATATGGGAGTATTTTATTTTTTGTTACCTCTACATGGTTGTGTATTGTGCTAATGATGCCTCAAAAATTTAGGACCTTTTTCTAGGATGTTAGTATCCTTTTAACTCCACCAAGTATTTATTTCTTCATTTAATAGTACTACTTCTTTTTGTGCGGCTTAAGAGAAAATAAGAGGTTTTAGAGGCTTTTAAAACTTCCCTAGAGCCTAAAAAATATTTCTTTTGTTTCATTGAATTCATTGTACACAAGGATGATACAAGCAATGGATTGCTTGATTAGGGGTCTAGGGCCTCATCAGAAAAGAGTAAGATGTGAATTCATTAGCAAGAGGGTTTTTAAAAGTTGAGCAAATAGAAACAATTTCTACATCCCCTGTTTGAGATTTCATTCCTTTCTGGTCATGTTTTTGGTCCATATGTTCTAATCATCTTATAAATATGAATTTTAGTAATCTAGAAAATTTGATGTTTACTTTCCTTTCACAAAATCAATGTGAACACATTTCTAATTATCACATTGGTGACTCTTTCACAAGTTTTCCTGGATCTCCTGTGTGGAATGTATTATTTCCTGTGTATCAAACTAGGGTAAATCTTTTCAAGATGTTAGTAGAGCATAATGGAAATAGGAAGGCTTCTTCAATTACCTTCAAGATGTATTTATTATCACTTTCAAGGGTCTTATAACTTCTTTTTTGCTTCTGTCAATCTTGTAGGATATCTTGTCATACACTTAGGCTCTGGATAAGTTTGCACCACACATCCAGTAGGTAACCTTTTTTCGTAGATGTTTTGTGTTGTCAAATTTTGTGCACTTGTGCCTTCATTGTCTGAGATCATATTTTTTATTTTCTAATAATGCTATGAATCTATTTTTATGTATATTGCAGCTACTGAGATCAATATTTTTTTTCTAATGTTATTAATCAATTTATCTGTATGTCGCAACTTAGGATGGAGAGTGAAATGTGAAGAGGGTTTATATTAATGGTGCGCCCCTCAGTTTTGAGGTTGGTGAAATAGATTTTGGAGAACTTGGCACAAATAGAAAACATATATTTTACTAGTTAATTCATCAGGTGAGATGCATGGAGAATAGAACAAAGGTTTCTTGGAAAAAATATGCATATTTTGTTACTTTTCTTACTTGCCCATTTTTCCAATCTTGTTGAACCCACTTCCCAACCAACTCCTCCTCAAAAATTATGTTACTATTGACTTGGGGACTTTTTTCTTAACTGGGTGGATCTCAATGGACATAATGGTTAAGAACATGTATTTCTTCCTAAAGAGTCCTTAAATATAGAGGGGGTGGGGTGTCTACATATCTATAGACATAGTGGTCAAATCACCACATGCAAGGGTTTCCTCTTGAGGTATCTATTGCATTGTTAATGTAACAAACCAATCTATCAACTGAGGGGTAACTATATTTATTGTTAGGAGACTTTGTTGTTCCTACATTCACTAGAAATTTGTGTTACTCAGCCAATTGTGAGACTATTGAAACATGAAAACAAGTTGTTCCTCTAAAAAAAATTAGAATGATCTGAATATGCTAGTTTCTTTTGTTGATTATTATCATGGGAATTTTATTTTCCGATCATTCCTACATTATTTTTAGATTTCATATCATGATAGAGCCTTTGAAAATGTGGACTTTAGGCTGATTATCTCAAAAATGATTTTTATCTTCTACTTTTGTTTTTATTCTTATCATGGGTGTTTTCTCTTATTTCCAACTCTACATGGTTTGGTGTCAATACAAGCCTTAGAAAATGTAGGATGCCCAATCAATCCATCTTTTTGAATATCTCAAGCATGATTTTAATTTGCTGGCTCCTCCTGTTGACTATTATTATATGCGAGTATTTTATCTTTGTGATTAGCTCTGCATGTTTTTGTATTGTCTCAATGATTCCTTAGAAATTCTGGACCTTTCCTAGGATGTTAGTAGGCATTTAGCTGCACCAGGCATTTATTGTTCCATTTAACAATACTACTTATTTATGCGCGGCTTAAAACGAAATTATATGTTGTAGAGTCCTTTAAAACTTTCCTAGAGCCCAAAAATAATGTATTTTGTTTCATTAAAGTCATTGTACACAATGATGATACATGCAATGATTTGCTTGAGTGGGGGTCTAGGGTATCATCAGCAAACAGTAGACCGCCAAATCATCAGTAGGGGCTTTGAAAAGGAAACCAATTAGAAACACTTTCTACATCCCATGGTTGATATTTCATTATTTTCTGGTCATGTTGTTGGTCCATATGTTCTAATCATCTTATATATCTGAATTTTAATATGAGGTTGAGTTTTGTCTTTCCAATTTCTATTTCTGGTTAGCATGATTAGCGTCATACTTAGCAAGAGCAATCAAAGTCTTTCATTGCAATATGAATAAAATTAAAATATATTTTAGCTTATGGTTTTTACAACTATATGATCTTTAATTTCTTCCCCTCTTTTAATTACATATATTACCAAGAATAATATAACCAAGTGATATACTTAAAACTGATCTATCCAAGAAATTGTTACTATATTATAGTGCTTTTCTATCAAACTTTATATTAGGGAATGATGATGTTCAATTTTTGTTGGGATATATAACTGATCCAATTAAGCATATGCCACATTGGTTTTGTATCAAACTTGATATTAAGGAACATAGATTTTTAATATAGGTTGGTTGATATAATAGATCTAATCAAGCAGCTATTACTCTATTACAGTGGTTTTTTGTCAAATTTGATATTAACGAATGAGGTTGTTCAATGTTGGTTTTGATTTGTTCTAGTGTTATGCCAGTGGGACTCCATAATGGTAGAGTGGGTTTTATTCTTACTACTTTGACTATAAATTGTCGATGGGTTTCATTCATGGTCTTGGGTGGGCTTGTAAATAGAAAAAATTGATTATATTCAATGACAAAGGTTGGAAAATATATTTTTACAAAGTGAAAGGAATGCATATTGTCAACAAGATCAAAGAAACAACAGTAATGGAGGCTTAGGTATCATAGCATAAATAATATTGGAAGGGTGCCACTGTCACAAAATATTTGATATTTTTATAGAAATGAGAGAGATCTCTCTAGAGGAAAAAAAACAATATGGTAACTTGAAGAAATGGATGAGGAAAGCAAAATAATATAACGGGAAGTTGGTAAACAAAATGAAAGGATAGTCCTTTCTACTTGTAATATAATTGTAGAAACCTTGGTGACAATATATTGTTTTCTTGACTCTTTCCATTTCCAACTGTTGTGTAGATGAATACTACAGTATCGAGTTCATTCAACCTAGAACCGGGGATTCCAACAACCACAACAATCAAAGTCCCTAGATGGTTCAATAAAATATCCTCTACCTAAAACAATACAATGTTATTAAGTGTCGTATAAGAGTTAGCTACCTCAAAAAATTTACTCTAACAAGTCAAATTCATGTTTTCATACTTGAAACCAGAAATAAAAGCGTGTGAAAAAGACTTAACCTTAGTTTGGACTGAATTATAACTTAAAGGTGAGCTTCATGCTATATATATATATATTACAAAAGGTGATGCAATTTCGATCCCTTCAAATAGTAGATGTTAAGTTATCATGTTTAGTATATACCGCACAAAGAAAAATATTCTCCACCACTTCTAATCATATCTTTGGAATGACCATAAAGTTAATATATTTATTGTAGGAGGATAAATATTATCTCAACCACTTTTAATCATGTATTTGCAACAACCATGAAGCCATAATCGAACCTCTTTGTCAATCCATCCAATGTCCCCTATATTCAGCCATCCATTTCTCTATATGTAGCTGCAATGGCTTCCTTTTGGCCCCAATACTTTTGCCTCACATGAGGACCCTTTGTTTAATATATTTCCAAAATTATATACCTCATTATAATATAAAAATTTATTGCTTGGTTCAATTTGAATTTCCGCATGAGGGTCCGGATTTCCCACACAAACTCCTACAATGTGATCTCTTGAAATATCTAGATTGTGTAATGAAATAGTAAATTTTTGTCTGATTCTGGGCACCTCCTCCAGTCATTGGATCATATTCAACCATAAAATTCATTGAAGAGAAATCCTCTATCATGCCTTTATAATCATCAACAAATTACCAGAAAGGAAACAAGATTAGATATAAATATTGGAATATGATGTAGAAATGGATGGTAGCATTAGAATGATTGCAAGAGAAAGGTTGGCAATGATTTTAATTTGTTTCTTGGTCAAAAATAACTATATGCTATACTAACCATAAGTTGAAAAAGATTGAGCTCTTGGAAAAATTTCAATGGCACTCTTGAAAAGTTGTGGTGATAGTCTTCCTACCCCATTATCTTTTTAACAGTTGGAAAACATAGATCCAATCATTTGTCCTTACCTCTATAGCACAAATGTAGGAATTTAGTAGCATATATGCCATAGTAAACACACAAAAAAAAATTATCCTACCAACAAAGCAAAATTCAATAATAATAACTATATTATGATCATTTAGAATTCAAATAAACCAAGAAGAAAACATAAGCTACACTACAAGAAAGAAAGTAAAAATTTTCATATATGCATTGTAGATTCAATGTGAATGTGGTTTTTTTCTTAATTTTTCCAAAGGTCTTGAGATGTTAGATGGAATGTAGTGTCAAATATTTCTTCCCTAGCTATATGAATTGTGAATTCGACCATTAAACGGATTTACCATACTTCCTAATGTGTCTGATTTCATTCATGATTCCAAAGTATTACTTTTCATCTACTTGTTTCATATCATCAATGATTCTTATACATTGAAGTTCACAATATCTTGATACCTCAAATTGACATGTGCTTATAAAGCTTCTCTTGAGTTGCAAAATTTTGTGATTATTTTGGAAAATCATAATGTTGGATTGTTTCGTTTAGTACTTCAACAACAAAGGCCAAAAATTCATCCTTCCTAAAATGTTTTTCTTTCAAAGAAATTACTGAAGGTTTAATTTTTGAAAAGAGCTCATTCTATGGGCAAGATTTCAACATGTATTCAATGACATCAAGATACATGTCATTGGTTTTTTGGAAGAACTTGCATATAAAGCAAAAGAATGTTATTAGTACTTCTTTGCATGAAAGACCTATGTTTGAAAGTATGGAGTGAGACTTGAAATAAGAATTGGCACACCTTTTTATCCTCACAACCATCTTGCACTGACGCTTATGACATGGGTCTAATTCAATGTCTTAATAGCAAGAAAATTGACTTGTTGATCTGAAATGATCATATGTTTAAATTGATGTAGAATTTATTCTGCCACTAATGAATAGAATGTTAACTGAAAGTGTTGAAATCATGAGAATTGTTTAATAAGATTGACTTTATGACAGTTGATAAAACATAAGAAAGATGCAAAAAAGAATAGAAAACAACAATTAAACAACAATACCATACATCAAGATTGATTACAAAGTTTGTCCCTGGTGCACTACGTCTCCGAGTCTTCTTTCAAGATGGGCAACCACTTTATTAGGATTGATACCGAAGAGGTCTATCACACAAAAATTTGACCAAAATGAATGTGCATGCAAGCACTTTTGGTCACGGTCATAAGGAATCTGTCTCAACCAGCTCCCCAATGCCTCTCATGGTTTCCAATTCTGACTCCCCATGCCCCTGTTACACTGAAAACAAAATCGACTATATCGTCAAGAATATTCACTCTAAAATTCAAAATCACCAATTTCTTCCTCATGAATGAAAATGTGCATTTAAAGGTTTGCAGATACGTTTGAGAGCTTCTTAGCCAATATTGGCATGAATGCAACACCATAGTCTCTATCAAAACATGTTTGAACACCTTAGGGCCTAGTCACATGGTCATCAAATTAGTTTTTCACCCAAAATGACAACAAAAACCCAAAATAAACTTTGTATTAAATCATGATCGTTGGTGGCTTGTTGTCTGGGCAGATGGGGTTGAATGACTGCATGTGAACAAGGAAGTCTAACCATTGACATACACCTTATGGCTTATCCACCCGACGGTTTCGACAACGATTCTTCCTTAGCAGATCCGATAACCGATTAGCATGTTCACATGTGATAACTCCACCTGATAGTTAACTTAATAGCTACATATTCACATGGTTACAACCCCCATGTGGTTTCCAAGCCAGTGGTTAACATAACCCCGATGGTTAGAATCTGTCACTCACATGGAATAGTCTCTGGTTGTGGTCCTTGACATGGTCTAACCCTGCAGTTAGGGATTGTTTTACAATTTGTAATGTTTTGTAATATAGTTTGAATAGGCTGAGAGTTGTTTTGACATAGCTTTATGTATTTTAATACATGTAGGGTTCTAATATGGTTTAGAACTAGGGTACTAGTTTAAGACTTAGAGTTAGGTCTGTTGATTATGTTGTAATGTAATATGCAATAGGTTTCCAATAGGTTGATGGTATGTATGGTTTCAAGTTTAGGTTTGTATTATGTTTGAATTAGGTTTTACATTAGGTTTTCAAAATAACCCATTTACAACCTAATGTCACAGAGTGACATTAGCAACATCACATGATGGCAAACCTTTGACAACAACCAAACTCTACAAGGTGAATGATCAACCCATGTCGACAACCATATCCTACAAAGTGGACGACAATTACATGTCGAAAATAAATCTTGTGAGGTGGATGACAAACACATGTTGATGACCAAATCCTGGTGGAACAAATGAAAATTACATGTCGACAGCCAAGAACAAAACCCTATCACCATGAAAACCATGAAAAACTGTAGACATCACCTGAACAACCTGAACCATAAACAACACTGTCGAAGTTGATGACATTGAACTGGATGTTGATGACGACAGTGAAACTGTGTAACTAATCTGATGAGATCCTCCTGGATCAATCCTCTCCACTTGAAAGATTTTGGACCACAAAAGTTTAACATAAATAAATAGTCGATGAGGGTAGAGCTACCTCACTTTCCACCTTGTCTTGATGATGTACCAATACATTTGATCAATCACCTAAAAGTGATGACCCTGATGATGCTGACCATCGCACATTTTGAATCGGTGACCTATTCCCTCCATTTGGAATATGTGGAACTTGTGACGATGGTCTAACAACCTGTTATGGACATAGCAATTGATTTCTTTCCACGTAATACCATGAGTTGGTGATTCATAATCATCTTTGAAAAGAGTCTCTATAGGATATTGTTCAATACTATTAACATGTATTAACAATCTATATTGCAGAGTGATGAATATAATCAAAGATATTCTTTACATCAAACCAACTACTTGACTTGGCATACTTTCCTGCTTCCTGATTACTATTTGTAATGTTTTGTAATATAGTTTGAATAGGCTGAGAGTTGTTTTGACATAGCTTTATGTATTTTAATACATGTAGGATTATAATATGGTTTAGAACTTAGGGTATTGGTTGAGAACTTAGGGTTAGGTCTTTTGATTGCATTGTACTGTAATATGAAATAGGTTTTCAATAGGTTGATGGTATGCATGGTTTGAGATTTAGGTTTGTATTAGGTTTCTAAAATAACCCATTTACAATCTAATGTAACAATGCAACATTAGCAACATCACATGACGACAAACCTTTGACGACACCCAAACTCTGTAAGGTGAATGATCAACTCACGTCGACAACCATATCCTGCAAAGTGGATGACAACTACATGTCGACAACCCAAATCCTATGAGGTGGACGACAAACACATGTCGACGACCAAATGCTGGTGGAACTGATGATAACTACATGTCGACAGCTAGGCAAAAAACCATATCACCATCAAAACCATGAAAAGCCATAGACATCACTTGAACAACCTGAACCATAAACAGCACTATCAAAGCTAACGACATTGAACTGAATGCTAATGACAACACTAAAACTATGTAACTAATCTGATCAGATCCTCCTGGATCAATCCTCTCCACTTGAAATATTTTGGACCACAAAAGTTTGAGTTAAATAAATAGTCAATGAGGGTAGAGCTCCCTCACTTTCCACCTTGTCATGATGATGTGCCAATACATTCGATCAAGCACCTGAAAGTGATGACCCTGATGATGCTGACCATGGCATATTTTGAATCGGTGACCTATTCCCTCCATCTAAAATATGTGAAACTTGGGATGATGGTCTAACAACCTATTATGGACATAGAAATGGATTTCTTTTCACGTAATACCATGAGTTAGTGATTCATAATCATCTTTGAAAAGAGTTTCTATAGGATATTGTTTAATACTATTGACATGTATTAACAATCTATATTGCAGAATGCCGAAGATAGTCAAAGATATTCTTGACATCAAACCAACTTCATGACTTGGCATAGTTTCCTGCTTCCTTATTACTATTTGTAATGTTTTGTAATATAGTTTGAATAGGCCCAGAGTTGTTTTGACATAGTTTTATGTATTTTAATACATGTAGGGTTGTAATATGGTTTAGAACTTAGGGTATTGGTTTAGGACTCAGGGTTAGGTCTTTTGATTGCGTTGTAATGTAGTATGAAATAGGTTTTCAATAGGTTGATGGTATGCATGGTTTGAGGTTTAGGTTTGTATTAAGTTTTACATTAGGTTTTTAAAATAACCCATTTACAATATAATGTCATGATGTGAAATGAGCAACATCGCATGATGACAAACCTTTAATGACACCCAAACGCTGCAAGGCGAATGATCAACCCACGTCGACAACCATATCCTGCAAAGTGGACGACAACTACATGTCGACAACCCAGATCTTCTGAGGCGGATGACAAACACATATCGGCGACCAAATTCTGGCATAACTGACAACAACCACATGTCGATAGCCAGGTACAAAACCATATCACCATGAAACCATGAGAAACCATAGACATCACCTGAACAACATGAACCATAAACATCATTATTGAAGCTAACGACACTGAACTGAATGTTAATGACGACATTAAAACTGTGTAACTGATGTGAGGAGATCCTCCTGGATCACTTGTTGCATCATGCTCTTTTACTGTAGCCAAGTGTCATGCATGAGTTGGTACCAGTGTTGGAACTAATATATTGATTTTATCAGTCACAATGTGGGATTTAATGTTGTTGATTGTTGTGGGAAAAGTTGGTAATGAATTTCTTGTAAATGATGATGGAGAAGTTACAAGGTAGCTATACTCCATTTTGACTTTCACGTAATATTAAATAGTTGTTTGAAACAAGGTTTTGAAATGTGATTAACTTTGAGGATTAAAATTCATATCCTCATAAAATTGGAACCAAGTAAATAACACATTGGAAATTTTATTGATTACTATACCCATTTGCAGGGTATGCTCACTTGGACAATAAGATTATTAGAAGATAGGATTAAGCCTATGTAAATCAAAATCTATTTTCATGACCTGTAGGAATATACACTGGTCTTCTATCTATTGGGAAGATGAACTGAAAATGGTTCCATTTGTAATCACTATTTTTATTACTTACTTTGAAATATGATGCTCCTAATATTAAATGGTATCATTACTTTTTCTTTTTTCATGTTAGGTATGTTGTTTATGGAAATTCCCCAAATTTGAAAAAAGGAAGAACACACAAATTCGTGAGGTTTTATTTACATATAAGATACAACGTAGTTTGGATGCTTCAGAGTCTTCCAAACATGATATCTCCAGAGTCTACATATACCATATAATGTCCTTAAGATGCTCAAATGCTCACCGAGTTCCTCGTTCTTGAGTAATATTTATTAGCACTACATTTTGTTTTATTTGTTTGTGCATAGATATTCTCAACGAGAAGATGCAACAAAATACTTAGGTGAGGTCATTGAGGTACATTTTACACAAATTGTGACATACTTCCTTACGTTAAAGTTGCTCACCATTTGTTTATGTTCTCATCAATGTCATTTTTATAAATTTCATGCTGAATCTGGAACATGTTCTATCTATTATAGACAGGTACCAAGGAATATATTGAAAAATACAGTAAGAGATTAGTAAAAGTGTGCTAAACCATGTTTGGTTACGATTCCCATGGATTTTAAGGAAAATAAAAAATATGGCATGCTGGTTGTGATATAAATATTAGACACAGATATCACTTGCATAATCATTAGCAATTGTATGCTATTTACTATCTACGTATTTCTCTTTAGGTATTTCATATGAGGCTCTTTTAATTTTATGTATTTCCAAAATGTAAGTTAAAGTTTACCTTGAAAAAATAGGTGCCTGTAAAGTATCGTTGAACAATGAAAATTATAAAAAAGTTAGGATTTTATTGAATTTAAAAGGATTCCTTTAGATATATTTGTTGTACCTGAAAAAAATGTTAGGAAACAAGCTCACAAAAAGATAGAAAAGATAGATCAATGCCTTAGAATTCAGCCTCTTCGAGGGGGAAACCT
>APFE031284439.1:0-13622 GCA_000404065.3 Pinus taeda
CTGAATTGCTTTGTTTTCGATATATTGGAGCATTCTCTATCCATAACAGTGCATGTTCATGTTCAGTTCCTGTATTTTGAAATTTTGTTACGAAATAGTAATCAGATATTTTTCCAAGGAATGTAGTATCTTGACATATCATTCGCTTTACAACATTAATTCTATGTCTATAGTACTGGCTACATGTGACTGGATATTTTCTTATAAGGTAGTCAATGTCATCATCTTCTAATATATCAATAGAATTTTTACTTGCTTTATTTCTAAACAATGTGACCAGTGTATATACTAATAATTTACATCGATGTTCTGCACTTGTAAATGTCACAAAGAAATTTGGAGGTCCCAATTGTGGTATCATTGCAAATATGTTTTTCTTAATTTGTTCCAAATGATCAGAAGATATGTGAATGTTCTTCAAATCTATGTATCCAATATCAGATTTTAATAACTTTTCCAAATTTGCTCAATACTTGACATCTTTTGCTAATATTTTCCTGCCTTTTAGTTGTCCTTTTCTTATTCGTACCCATATGCAAGAAAGCACTTTATCAATTATTATTCGCATTGCCTTGAAAAACAAATTTGTTGTATGATATGAGAAGTCACCACTTGCTTGTAACAATTCCCATTGTACAATTTTTTGGTAGCTAAACCTATTTTTGATGTCATGATCACGTGCATCGCCATAAAATAATGCTGGAAAGTTCATTTCTTCTGCATATTTGTCCTTGAAAATCCCCAGTGGTCGTTGTCCTTCAGCAGGTGCTAGTTCAATAATCTTGTCTTGCAAATCGTAGATGCGTTGTGACTCTATTAATCCATGCACCAATGTTTCGGTAGGTGTTTCGTTATTTGCATCACTGTCTGTATCACTCTCATTGTCGTTGTTTGAATTTTGTACAATGTATTCATTATTCTCTTGTAAAACATGGGCCCAATTCTCATTTATACAAATGTTCTCAGCTTTATAAAGACTTCTAGAACATAGTTCGTTCAATGCTTTCATGACAATAATTGGACGTACTTTACCTATTTGGTATGCATTTTTGTATTGGAATCCTCTTTTTAATGCAACTACAATTGTCATTGTATCACTTAGATATTGTGGCAATGCTTTTTGCACAATGTCCATATGAACTGGTACATTGATAATTGATCCTGTTAAGCCAATTTGTGATCGCCTATATCCCCATTGTCTGATTTGTGCAAATGCAATTCTCAATGACACAAGTCTTTCTTCTATATCTGAAAGTGTATTTACAGTTGGCAATGGAATGCTACGTCTTATTTGCTCAGGTATTGCAAATTGTGGAAGCTTTCCATTCTTGAGTGTTTTTTTGCAAGCAACACATATGTTTTCATTGTTGAAGGTCCTATTGTTCAATGTCAAATTCATATGCTTTTCTTGCAACTCTATAGTGAAGAATCTGATATTTTTTGCAAAATGCAATCTAGTACAAACTCCACATGTATTCCTAGGCGTGCCTTCGACTTGTTCCATATAAATTTGTATTGCATCTTTCTTTCTTGTCATTCTTGACTTCTTATTAGAAGATGCTTTTTTGCATATGTCATTCCATTTGCTTCTTGTACGTATGAATTTCTTCATTTGGTGATAAGTAATCTTATGACAACTGGGCAATTTTTGTAAGCAAGATGCTATTTCAAATTCAATCTTGTTATTGAGATGTATGCGAAGACTAGATTGTTGATTTTGGAGTACATGCTTATGAAAAAAGATGTTATCATTGTTATCTACATCACTGCATTTGCTTTTTGTAGGTATGAATTTCTTCAGTTTATGATAATTGAGCCTACGACGCTTAGTTGGTCGCATTTGTTCTAAATGAGATGCTAGCTCAAATTGAATATTATTGTTAAAATGTACTTGAGATATACATTGTTGTTTTTCTAGTAAAAAACAATCAATGTTGTCAGGCACAATGCATTGTAATTCGAATTTTTCATTGTCAACATCTATTATTTCTTCCATCATTTCCAATTTCTTACCAAAGTTGCTAATGCAAGAACTAGGTTGTTGATTTTCTAGTACATGATTATCACAAAAGATGTTATCATTGTTATGTACATTGGTGCATTTGCGTTTTGTACGTATGAATTGCTTTAGTTTGTGATAATTGAGCCTACGATGCTTAGTTGGCTGCATTTGTTCTAAATGAGATGTTATCTCAAATGAAATATCATTGTTCAAATGTACTTGAGATATACATTGTTGGTTTCCTAGTATATCCTTATGATGCAATTGATTACAATCCTCTTTTGCTTTCATGTACAGTTATTGAGAATTATGAACATATTTTTGTATCGTTGTGTGGTAGTGAATATGTTATGTATCTGTCCTGAATGACATGATGATAACAATATGATTGCATGTCGAATAAGCAGAACTGTAACTGACAAAGTTATTAGCAACAGAGGACCATACCTGGATATTGACTTTGAACATCACAGATATCCATTGCAAACAGAATGATTCGCCTTCTACCTGTCCTTGCTCATATGGCATTTCCATATTTATGAGATATTGTTTCCAGTTTTTATTCATTGCATAGTGTATCACATCCAGTACTAGGTATTGTTATAAAAAATTTAATGCATCTCGATTCTTATGCATAAGTGCATTGCAAGAAGATTGGACAATGTAAAGTCGCAAACACTGTGCATCGAATTCTGTTGCCACTAAATATCAAATTGCATTAAAGAGACTGTCACCACAATTAGATGTCATTTGCTTTGTGATCGTTAATTCATTTAAAAGCATATTATCAGCAATATGCATCCAATGGCTTTCAATATCTTTGCAAATAGATGACAGGTAGATATTAGACTGGTTACAAATGCGTATTGGAAACTTTTGGTAAAGCAATGGTTCATAATGACCACTAACAGGATTTGCATCATGAAAGAGAATGCAATATGGAATAGTATTTTCATGTTGATTAAAAAGCAAATATCTTGTTTTTCTTGTCAATGACCAAACTGCAATTGATATATCTAGCCATTTAGCTAACCAACGTATGCAAAAGGTATCAACCCATAAACCTCGGTCAGACTCCTTTATATTTGTAGATGTAGAACAATGCATTCTATGAAGATATGTACCAATATCATTAATTCCATGTAACTCGTAGAGGAAGTCAGGTGCTAGTTCATACTCATATGACTCTATTGCTTCAACATCATTATTGTTTAAGCAAAAAAGGAAATGTACTATTAACCCATTTCGTAGTTCATTTGAAGTATAATGAAAATGTAGAAGAATTTCGAATGAGTCAAATAGAAAATCTCCTACAGTATATGAAAATGCATTTAATCTAAAAAGAACATTTCTTTTTAAGACAATATCAATGTTGTCAAGCAAAATGCATTGTAATTTGAATTTGTAACTATCAACATCTATTATTTCTTCCATCATTTGCAATTGCTTACCAGACTTGCCTTCTGCAATTGTCTTCTATAGCTTTGTAAAAAATATTGAGCAAATTAGCAAAAAGTGAAGATGATTGTTTTGAACAAAATATATATATTAAAACAATAGGCTCTTGCATTATGTTGCCAGAGAAATATCAAATTTCTAGCAACAAGTAATATTTATAAATAAATAAGGAATTGGAAATGGAGAAATTGCTTTGGAGAACAACATAACTTGACAAAAGGAGGCAGTGGAAATACATAATGAAAAAAGGCAGCATAACTTTGGGAGGCAAAGACATAATGAAAAAATGCAGCATAACTTTGGGAGGCAGGGAGTGACAAAGAAGCTCCAAAGGAAATGAAGCTTTTGTCTAAACTGTTACCTAGTAGGTTTTGAGAACCTTCTAGGTTGATAGGCAACCTTTTAGTTTAATCTATTATATGATTATATATTACTTCACATTTTATGACTTTGTCCTATTGTCCATAATCGAACCTAATATTGGTCATCGACAATCTAGAAAACTAGCTCATTTGTATACTTCAGACATATCACATAATTGGACACCAATACTGCGAATATCAAAAGCAACGGCTATCACATCAATGATGGCCCAGTTGAAAATACGGAAGCAATTGCTATGATGCAGATATAAATTGCTATGGCCTACAGATTCAAGTGGCTACAATTGCTATGATGCAGATATTATTGCACCATTGCATCAATTTTTTTTTAGAAACAGAGTAAAATAACTTGAATAAGACGATAGAAATTTACGTAAATAAGTTGAGAATATAATATAGTGTCCTAAATTGCATCCTCTACTTTGATATTTGTCCACTCCTCTTCGCGATCGCCTTAAATTACTATGTCAAGTCTCGCAGATGAAAATAGATTTCGAGAACCCAAGTTATGGGAGATATATTTTTATCTTGTCCCAAAAAGAATATTCCAGAACCCAAGTTATGGGAGCTATATTTTTATCTTGTCCCAATAAGAATAAATATCCTCTGCGATCTTTATTTGGACAACTGCGTTCTACACTTGAGGTTGAGATGGTCCCTAAATCCTTATGTTGTAGAATTACAACTGAAAGCATTATGTCTTTGCTACAGAAAGAGGAGAAAAGGTTTTTCTTTTGGTACTAGTTTTCCACGCAAAAAGGGATGGGAAAATAACTTCAGCCGGCCCATGGCCTCCAGAATTGATTCAATCATTGAAATAAAGGCTAAAGGTAGTGTTGTTGACATAACATTTAAGCTAGAAAGCCTATGACGAACGCACCACCACTGAAATAACATCCAAGCTGGAAAGCCTATGAAGAAGGCACCGCCATTGAAATAAAGCCAACATTGTTGTTTGTTTGTTTAGGCGCATTGAGAATTACTTGGAGTCACTGTATGTATAATTAGCTGTTCTGCTAATCTAGATAGCCATAATTTGAAACCAAATCCCTGTTAGGGTTTATGGGTGAAGAAGGCCTTATTTCCGGTGAAAGAGGCAGAAATAGAGATTGAAGAGCAGGCCAAAGCCTACTTTGTCAAGGATCATAGTAGCTAATTAGTCCTCCATTTGGCAGTTGTGATTGAAAAGGAGTGCTGCAACTGAGGGAAAATTGGCATTTTTCATCAACAATCAAAAGGGGTCGGTGGTAGTAGGGTTGGGAAGATAGACTCTTTTAGAAGGAGGATAAGGTTCAGGAGAGGAAGGGGCTGTGACAAAGTCACTGGTTTGCTCATCAGAATAGAAGGAAATGGTAGGTAGTTAGGTAGTAATTGGCACAAATAAAATCATGATGACTACAAAATTTGAAACATGCTTCACAAGGAAGAGTGAGAATGGAAATTCGGTGGCAGTGATATAAATAAAATTTGAAAAAATAAATCCTTGAAGGTAGTAACGGGGTTTCTGAAAGATAAAATGGGTTGCTGAGGCATGATATAAACAAATAAAATAGAGAAAATGGCATATCTAGTGAGGCTATGAATGGATGTTGAAATGACCCCTACAAATGGCCTAAAGCAAAGGAAGAGGTATTAATGAAAAAAGGAAGAGCCGATTGAAGAGTTCGTTCTTCCTTCCCTCCTTCAGCCTAGAGAGAAGCATCAATCAGACTCTCCATATGGCCGGGTGTGATGGGCAATCGATCGCTCATAAATGGATTACGGTCCCTTTTCTCTTGCCAACAAAGCTCCTCTTATCTTAGACGATAGGCGAGACTGAATTGGATATTGAAAAACTCA
This sequence comes from Pinus taeda, assembly GCA_000404065.3. Taxonomy (NCBI): domain Eukaryota; kingdom Viridiplantae; phylum Streptophyta; class Pinopsida; order Pinales; family Pinaceae; genus Pinus; species Pinus taeda. The sequence goes on from APFE031284439.1 coordinate 5,683, forward strand.
CTGACCCCTTTAAGCACAGGAGCGACAACTATAGAATTCACTAACGCAGCTATCATACACATTCATATTCTAAGATGATTAGCACACAAAACACTCATTCTCAGACTGTTCATAAACAATCAAGAAAGTGGCTTGAGTTCAAATAATAGTTTTCAATTGGTTGGAATCAAATACTGAAGATATGTATAGCAATGAAAAAAATGGATGAAAGAATGTTCATTTAAGCGAAATTTATTGAAAATAAATACACAAGGAACCGCCTTATTCTACCATAACAATTAAACCAACACAACAAATGGATTCAGAAAGCTAGAAAAGTCACTTGTTGCCCAAGACATTGTCTACACCATACAGAGTGATAGATAACAAGATGCCATTGGGTTCCTTACCTATGGTAGAGTTGGTGGTAAAAGTCTTCTGAATGAAAGAATCAAGATAATTCTGCTGATACAATACTGTCTAGAGATCGAAATTGTCCAATGCAGGTATAAAAGCAAAGACTAGTTTTCCACGCAAAAAGGGATGGGAAAATAACTTCAGCCGGCCCATGGCCTCCATAATTGATTCAATCATTGAAATAAAGGCGAAAGGCAGTGTTGTTGACATAACATTTAAGCTAGAAATCCTATGACGAAGGCACCACCACTGAAATAACATCCAAGATAGAAAGCCTATGAAGAAGGCATCGCCATTGAAATAAAGGCAACATTGTTGTTTGTTTGTTTAGGCACATTGAGAATTACTTGGAGTCACTGTATGTATAATTAGTTGTTCTGCTAACCTAGATAGCCATAATTTGAAACCAAATCCCTGTTAGGGTTTATGGGCGAAGAAGGCCTCATTTTCGGTGAAAGAGGCAGAAATAGAGATTAAAGAGCAGGCCAAAGCCTACTTTGTCAAGGATCATAGTAGCTAATTGGTCCTTCATTTGGCAGTTGTGAGTGAAAAGGTGTGTTGCAACTGAGGGAAAATTGGCATTTGAGGCTATGAATGGATGTTGAAATGACCCCTACAAATGGCCGAAAGCAAAGGAAGAGGTATTAATGAAAAAAGGAAGAGCCGATTGAAGAGTTTGTTCTTCCTTCCCTCCTTCAGCTTGGAGAGAAGAATCAATCAGACTCTCCATATGGCCGAGTGCGGCGGGCAATCAATTGCTCATAAATGGATTACGATCCACTTTCTCTTGCCAACAAAGCTCCTCTTATCTTAGACGATAGGCGAGACTGAATTGGATATTCAAAAACTCACTGACCCATTTAAGCACAGGAGTGAAAGCTATAGAATTCACTAACGCAGCTATCATACACATTCATATTCTAAGATGATTAGCACACAAAACACTCATTCTCAGACTGATCATAAAGAATCAAGAAAGTGGCTTAAGTTCAAATAATAGTTTTCAATTGGTTGGAATCAAATACCGAAGATATGTATAGCAACGGAAAAAATGGATGAAAGAATGTTCATTTAAGGGAAAGTTATTGAAGATAAATACACAAGGAACCACCTTATGCTACCATAACAATTAAACCAACACAACAAATGGATTCAAAGAGCTAGAAAAGTCACTTGTTGCCTAAGACATTGTCTACACCATACAGAGTGATAGATAACAAGATGCCATTGGGTTCCTTACCTATGGTAGAGTTGGTGGTCAAAGTCTTCTGAATGAAAGAATCAGGATAATTCTGCTGATACAATACTGTCTAGAGATCGAAATTGTCCAATGCAGGTATAAAAGCAAAGACAAACTGTATTGTAACAAGGTAAACCGTAAGAAGGTAAAGGCACAACTTTTAAACAAGTTAAAGACAAAGTTTTTAACTAGACACTTGTCACACATGCAAAAATAAAGGTATAATACAAAAACATATTTCAAGCACGTAGACTTCCATGGAGCCCACAACTTTACCAGTTGCCTGCCTCTCGTCCTTCATGCATACCCAACGGCTTTACGTCTTTACCTCTGTCTCTTTTGAATGTCCAGCATTACAAGGCTTAACCTTGAACCCGGGTTAACCCTGAACTCAACTCGCTCTTAGACAGCTGCCTGTTTCAGTCACTATGAAATGGATAGCACTGAAATATCGGCTAACAGGATGCCCTGACCTGAACTTTGAATAGTAAGCATGCATCCCGACTGTCAGTATGTAAAGCAGGAAAGACAGACGTGGGAGTGCATCCTGCCTACTTGCTGAAAATTACAACTCTCCCTCTAGGGAGTCCTCTCAGAACCAAAAAGGATAGCGAATGACCAATCGACCATTGAGAACATTAACCCCAAAAGAACGAATATTGTGGTGAAATAGGATCCTACATAACAATTAGTTAGTTATTTTTTTGCGGATCGAAACATAACTTACTTATTATGAGCGAGATGAATGAGCACCGGGAGAAATGAGTGAGAGAGAAGAGACAAAATAGTGTGAAGCGGTATAAGCAATATATAAATCAAATATTAGGACGAACTCCTCACTTCCAACATGTGGTCGGTGGAAGGAAGAGGGGCACTCGCTATCTCCGGCAAATGATCCGATCGTAATTGATTCCCTCGAGAAATCCTTCGACACTACTCTTTTTTGCTTCAGTCGTTTCATAGATTAAGTAACGACGTTCAAGTCTGTCCTTGCGGCTTTGGCCATAGAATTTCATGGGGCGCAGTAGCTCTATGTAGGAGTAGAAACAAATTCCTCTAATATAACGCGATTTTAGAGGCTCGAGGATAAATTTAAGTGCGGTGAATGCTTTCATGGTGGCAATAGCTCTATGTTGGACTGAAACAAATTCTTCTAATATAACTCCATTTTAGAAGGCTCGAGGGTAAATCTCAAGTCCTGAGAATGCTTTGAGTTGCAAGGAATGAATTCCTCTAATATAACGCCATTGCAGAAGGCTCGAGGGTAAATCTAAGTCCACGGAATGCATTGAGCTACAATGCTGAATTGTGGGTAAAAAATTTAGAATGTGTTAGTAGTTTAAGATTATAAATTAGTATAAATCTATTTTCATTCCTTCGTATTCATATGACAATATTCTGGTTCGGCCCCTAAAGAAAATGCCCCAGGAACAAGAAAGGGTACACGATCAGGAATAGGCAACCAACCATCCTTCTATGCGAGTGCAGTGGGAGGGAAGAAAGGAAGAACAAGAAGAAAGCAAGAATACTGTAAGCTAGTTCATTGGGGTTCATGGTTAACTAAATCAACCGCGCTTTGCGGTAGGGCTCTCTGAAACACATTCAACTAGCCGCACAAAAACTGACCGAAGCGAAACCAAAGAAATCTCATGAACAAAAACAACTGCAATCGTCATTGTAAAATGGGACTTACAAGATGTAAACCTGAAGCTCCCCCCTTCACAGATCTTGCTCCTGCAGCTTGCCACTCTCTGCTCCTCTGCTCTCTGCTATGCTCCTCTGCTCCTCACAGATCCTGCTCCTGCAGCTCGCCACTCTCTGCTCCTCTGCTCTCTCTGCTCTGCTCCTCTGCTCCTCGAACTTACTCAGACAAACCATTTCTAGACCACCGTCGACGCCCCTGCATAGCTTAACGATCTCCAAACATCTGTCTCAGTTGAACCATATGCAAACATCTGTCCTGCATGCAGGACACTCAGAACACGTACCAAAAACTTAGGACAAACTACCCTGTGCTTAGAATGTTCAGCTCTGAATGTCTTGAAGCCTGCGAAGACGGCAATAAGACCCTCAACTTTGTTTCCCAATCAGAAATTAGATAATAACTTTTATATTATTTGTTAATATGAAAACTTCGGTTAAAATCGTGATGCACATCAACACTCTTGGTTAAAAACAGGATTAATACCCCGTCAACGCCCGATCGAATGCTAATAGTCCTAGGCGGGGACTAATAAGTGGCCAGAAAACACAGTTATCTGAATCGAGAAGGATGGCTATGTAATACATTTTCGATGCGATTTTGAATTGATTTAATTAAATGATTTAAAAATGTGTGGGCTCCATATTTCATAGAAATCACAATTAAAGAATTACTATTTAATACAAACTGATAATATTTTCTCTTAACACAACTCTATAAAGTAGTTCTACTTAAGAATGTTTTTTTCTAGCCTAGTTGGTTACATAAATGCTCTTTTACTATTTTCACGATAGAAAAGCAGTGAACTTGAACATCTCTAACTTAAAGCCAATATCTCCAACGCCAAAGTCAATATCTCCAACGCCATCATTAGCAAGCAACCTCTGCAACACAAATGCAATTTTTCCAAAAAACATAAGAACCACAACTAGAAAGTGGAAGAGAGATCAAATTCCACTTAACATATAACCCCTTATAGCATCCAAAAGCATCCCACCCATTTTAGCATCCAGTACCATGACTCACCATAATCCCACGCATTTTAGCATCCAGTACCATGAACATGAGAGACTACTATTTTTTATTTATTAATTAATCTTTTGAAATTCCTCTAGCTGTTGTTTACTACTTCTATCACTTTATTTTATTGCTGCAGAAATAACCTTTACAGAAACAATTCTATTTTAATATCTTATTAATTTGACATCATTATTATATTTTATTAAATGTTTACTCTCACTATAAATTGAACAAACCATGTGCAAAGTATCATATTACATTTAATTTAATAATTTCATATTAATAAGTTTTTATTTTATTTTAAAATTATGATAAAAATACTTAACCGATCAAAATTTTGTTTTAATTTTTTAAAATACAAAAATGAATCTTGAACTAGCAAAAAAAATCAACCAAATCAACCATACCCCATTCTAAAAAGAGTAACAAGTAACAAGTGGCAGAAAACACAGTTACCTGAATCGAGAAAGATGGCTACGTAATACATTTTCGATGCGATTTTGAATTGATTTAATTAAATAATTTTAAAATGTGTGGAAGAGACACGTCGTAAAGATGGCTACGTAATACATTTTCGATGTGGTTTTGAATTGATTTAATCAAATAATTTAAAAATGTGTGAAAGAGACGGCGTACATTCGACTTTTCAATTGTAGGCCAGTGTGTTAAACTTAGTTAAAGTTGTAAAACTTAGGTAAAGATTCAGTTAGTTTTTCTACCACTCGTTACTCATTAAAGTTAAAAAAAAACCTAGTTACTCGTTAAATTTTAAAAGAATATTCGTGGCATATATATATATATATATTAAAAACAAATCATATATATCATATATAATAAATTTTAATTATTTAAATTATTTTTAAATAAAAAATTATGGTAATATACATTTGATATTGCCAAAATATTTTAATATTCTACGCAATCTAATGGATAAAATTAAAAAATCAGTTTCAAAATCTATTATAAATGTTGGTGTTTGGTGGTTCCAAAAAAGTATTAGTAAATTTTACAAAAATGTTATACTCTCCCCATTGGTTTGTTTTATTATTGGTGTTTTTATTGCTCAATTCACCATTTCATTATTCTCGCTATCTTTTCTATTGCTCTGTCGTTCTGATTCACACAACCTGTTGATGAAGTGCCTGAAATCTTCGTGTCACGTAACATTGGGTCCAAAATATGAGTTTAGACAATGTCAAGCTTGTGTTTAGGTCCTGGGATCACTGCAACCAAAGCAAAGAAAAAGACAATAGAGTGTTACCATGGGTAAATATACAACCCTCACAATGCTACACAATGTATTTATGGAGTAGTCTAACGAGGCGGAGGAAATGGAAAAGGTGCGGTCATCCTTAACATGGATGATTACCACAAGAAGATGTTAGATCATCTTCATAATAGTGGAAGTTATAAAAAGTTGTCCAAGAACCCTCTTAAGAAAATTTCTAAGGTGGTAGCTCTGGCCATCAAATCCAGTAGCTCTGTGAATTCTCTATGCCATAAACTCATTGAGAGTAGTCCTATTACTCCGAGAATCTATGGGTTGCCAAAGATTCACAAAGAAGGGGCCCCCCTGAGGCCTATTGTTAATACCATTGGTGGTACGACCTACCTTCTAGCTAGGTTCCTTTCCCTTAAGCTAAAGCACCTTGTGGGCTGTACAAAGTCCTTCGTGAAAGACTCTGCATCCTTCATTAATGAGCTTAAGGATATTAAGCTTGATCCTGAGGACATCCTCGTCAGCTTTGATGTGGTCTCTTTTTACACTTGTATCCCAGTAAAGGAGGCCTTGCAAGTAATCTATCGCTTAACAGATCCCGATAGCACTCAGCTGGTTGAGATCTGTCTCACCTCCACTTTCTTCTGTTTTGAGGGTGAGTTCTTTGAACAGACCTGTGGTGTTGCCATGGGCTCACACATTTCCCCTATTGTTGCGAATCTTTTTATGGAAGATTTTGAAGCCAAAGCTTTAGCCTCGGCCCGTCTCCTTCCCAAGCTGTCGAAAAGGTATGTTGGTAACACTAATGTCATCTGGTCCCATGGCCATGAGGAGTTGGATCTCTTCTTTAATCACCTCAACTGCCAATCCTCGGCCATTAAGTTCACCATGGAAAAAGAAATCAATGGTTGCCTCCCCTTCTTGGATATTCTTATCTCTAAAAATAAGGATGGTTCCCTCTCCCATTCAGTATTCCGAAAGAAAACGCATACTGAGCGGTATCTTCACGCGGATTCCCATCATTTCCCTGCTGAAAAATTGGGGGTTCTTAACACCCTCGCTACTCGTGCCCTTAGGATTTCAGATAATAAGATCTTTGATAAGGAAAAATCCCATCTCCTTAATGTCTTTGTGGAGAATGGTTATAGTAGGTTCCTAGGTCAGAAGGCTTTTCTTAAAGCCTCGAAAAACTTAAGTGTTAAAAAAGAACCTAAAGAACGCCTACTAGGTGTCCATCTTCCCTGTGTCGAGGGAACCACAGACAAGATTGCTAGAATCCTTAAGAAGTATAATATTCCCTCAACCTTTAGGCCCCTCAACACTATTCGAAAATCCCTCCGATCGATGAAAGATCCCATTAACCCTAAGGACATGAAGGGTGTCTACTTGATCCCCTGTTCTTGTGGGACACCCTATATCGGGGAAACTGGGCGCTCCATCCATCAAAGGTTGAATGAACATGGAGCTGACCTAAGACATGGGAGAACCAAGTCTTCAATGTTGGCAGAGCATGCAGAAAAGACCAAGCATCATGTTTGTATTGAGGAGGCTAAGGTTATTACCAAGGTTGCCCATTTCCATCACCGTAAATTCAGGGAAGCGATTGAAATTGAAAAAAGGCCTAACAATCTCAATAGGGATGATGGCTGGAAGATCAATCATCGTTGGATCTTTGCCCTTTCTTCTTAGTCTTATCAGGGTTTCCCCTTTTCCCTGGTTCCTTCTCCTTATAGCTTCCTTTTCCTGCCTCCTAGGGTTCTCTTTTTTGCTTTATTTTCTACTTTTATCGTGTTCTTGTCCTCCTGTTTAAAAAAAAATAAATAAAAAAAAATAAAAATTAATATATTAAAATAAATAAAAAAAATAATAATAAAATAAAAAAAAAAATAAAATAAATAAATAGATATAATAATAATAATATCATATTATATATTATATATAAAAAAATCAAATAAAAATATATATCATATATATATAATATAAATGAAAAAATATAAATTGAAATATTATTAAATAGAAATTAATAATAATAATAAAAATTAAAATTTAACACTCGTTTTAATTTTTATTACTATTTCCTTATTTAAGATTTCATGTATAAATAAATAAATATAATAATAAAATGAAATTAAATAGAAATAGAGGTCAATTTTAACCAATACTCTAGATCATAATTATAATTTTTGAATTCATAAATTAATTAATTAGTAAATAATTGAAATATACTAATAAAATTCTCATCCCTAGCAATTCATTTGATTAAATAAAATTGGGAATAGGTAACTTAATAAAATTTGAGAATATAACTTTCTATAAAAAAACCCCCTTTTGACATCGTAAATGAGTTGGAATGAATAATTTAT
>APFE031284440.1:37928-70745 GCA_000404065.3 Pinus taeda
CAGGGGAAAATCTATGTGCATATGTGTTTTTTATGTGTTATGCTCTCGCATTGTTTATTTTTCTGTGATTTAGAATTCGTATGCAGGTAATTTCTGTATGGGGTTAAAACCTACAAAAAATAATTACCCCACACCACCCCTCCGTAATTTCAACAAGGGGAGGCGGGAATATGATATTGGGCATGAACCGTTAGATAAATAATATGAGCATAGATCGTTTGACCTCCACCCCAAAATTTTGAAGCATAATTATGATAGCGAAGCCCCCCCTGTGATGTTAGTGGTTGGCGGGCACTTCTTTTAATTTCTAGTTGGTTATGAAACCATTTTATTTGGTCAATTGGATGGAAGACGACCGCAAGGGGAAGGGTCTATCGTTAAATGTATGTGAGTGCCAGTGCTTAAGTGCTTAAGTGTGATACTTTATATATATAATGTTTTGTATGCTTGCATATATGTGTTCACCACTAATATATGTAGATATGTTTGTGTGTGTGTGTGTGTTTGTGTGTGTGTTTGTGTGTGTGTGTGTGCGTGTGTGTGTGTGTGTGTGTGTGTGAACAATATGATCACATGTGATAGTGGGATGTAATGCAAAGAATGAGGAATTGAGGCATGCCATGTAGGAATGTGTTATTAAAACTATAATAGCCTACCACCATGTGACAGTGTAACAAAATACCATGTGGCAGGAAAAGTGAGGAGGTATAAATTGAATTAATAAGACTTTAAAATACCATAAATTGCAATCTTGGAGTCCGATTGGGGAAAAATATATATCACCAAATAGGTTTCGCTGAGACAAATATGATGATGACGTCCAAATTTATTTATAGAAACTTGGAAGAAAGGCAAGACTTTTTTTTACCCCATTTCCCCTAACGTATTTTGGGAGTTGGGTTAGCATAGTGAACACATTCCTAAGGGGAAGGGGGTGTGTTCACATAAAACCTTTCCCATGGATACACTATTTAAAGTATATTCTCATCTCTTGCACATTAAATGGATCTATTGAAACAAATTCTTTGTTCTTTACTTGTTAGCTCTCCTTCATTATTTCCATCAACAAAATATGCATATTTTTTATTTGTAGGCTACTGATTATTTTCTATAACATGTTTCTGCTCCATATGCCTTCTCTAAAATGAAATACATTTTCATGAGATAAACTTATCTCATGCTTCTCCCTTTATCCTTCTTTTGACAACATTTGACGTCTTTTTATTTCAATCCCAACAGTCATTACATCATGTAATTCATCAAAACATTTAGATGGTTTAGTCATCCTGGCCTCTTCATTCTCCTTGTTTCCATTCTTGGTGCAAGTTCCTTTGAACTGTGGGATTTCCAAACAATCCTTCCTAGATTTCAATTTCTTTTACTATTATTACAACATCGTAGTGGAATGTTGTCCTTCTCCTTTATGAGGTTTTCCTGCTCATCCACACTTTATTTTATAATAACTTTCAATTATTGTCCTTCATCTTCCATTTGGCTACCTTCACAAGTCAACATTATTGTATTTGTTGTCGTGACTATCTTTATTAGTTTCTTGTAGGGATAAACACTTATTTTTGCTTAAACTTTCTTCTAAGAAGCAATTCCTACACCTTCTTCTTCCTTTTGGATAATTTGTCCATGCTCTTGATGTGCAGACACATACAATTTATTAGTTTTAAAAACATGAGGCCATCTAACCTCTTTTGCTGCCTTCATCACCAATTCCTCTTGGTGTGTATGAATCTTATTCTAGTTACATTTGTGAGACAATGTTGCCTCATATTTTAGTATGTTATATTTTAAATTTATCCCTCCTCCAATGATTTTAGAAAGCATTCTTTCATGCCCCTCTATCAATGTGACAACTACAGATGAATGTCTACCTTCATCATGCTTGCAACTTTCATCCATACACAACTTGTCAGATTTAAAAATACAAGGCTCTGTAGCCTCATTTGAGATCATTGCTCTCAGATGTCCAAGTGGATCTAAACTTTCATCATGTTCCATGAGACTTTCTATTAAGGATCCTCTCATTATATTAATCATCATCTTCACCAAGGAATGCTCCTTGTTCTGGTTCATAATAGTTAACTTTCTCCTATTCAAACTTAGCTTCTCTAAGTTATCAATCTCTTAATTGTGAACTCAACAAGTGCCTCAATTTCCTTCTCAGTTTCTTGAAATAAAGTTGTTTAACAGGCCATTAAATCTTTTCTTAAGATCCCATGCATATCTCTGGTCTTCCTTCTCCCTTTTTTGTAGCAGCATACTTATCACAATGAATCTCTCTTTCAATTAAGCCATTTCTCTATCAAAATCCTCTTAATTCATATTTCTTCTCCTAAGGCCATCTACTTTGGCATCCTTTTACATTCTCTTATGGATCTCACCTAAAACCTTATTATGACCATCACTGATCACTTCTTCTTCCTTATCCATAAGTCTATCCATGATCATTATGAGCTACAAACAATCATCTATAAGACACCTCACCAAGCTCTCTCCCCTAGCTCGACCTTTTGATATCGCAAGTTCACCTCCTCTAGAACCTCTTGAGCTTCCTCTGCTCCTCTAATTGTTGTTCTCTACTCACCTCTTGAGAACTTAACTTGTTTTCTTCATCTCTCTTAAGGACTTCCTTTGTCCTGTACACTTCTCTAACCTTAGTTGGAATAATTTTTTCTATGCAACCTCTATGTTAAAAGTGTTCTCCGCCATAGTCCCTTTTCTCCTATTTCTACCTTCAATTATTTGTCTCCTTAATTGGTTAGAATAAAATCATAAAACCAAGTTTATTTACTAGGTCTCTGTTGTAGGTGCTACAACCCCCCTCCAAAATTTTTCCTATGCTTTGATTTAGGAGCCTACCTTCTTTTCATAAGGACCCATATTTCACTGTCATCAAGTATTCCTTCTGATTTTAAAGAATTATATTTTCATGCAGTGCTTGTGGTGGCCTGATTAAGTTGATTTGATGTTAGTCAAGTATTTTCCAACATAAGCCATCTCCTGCTCTGATCTTGCACCTATTTCTAGTCTTCACTCTTGGAACTGCATAATCCACTGTATTAGGAAACTGTGCTAGGCCTTGAGGATAAAAACTGTGCAATCCTTGAAGACAATAATCCCTTGAGCACATAAATTGTGTGGAGCCTTCTCCCTCATTACGAAACTGTGCAATTCAGTGACACAATAAAATGCACAATCCCTTGTTATTAGGAATTATGCAGTTCCTTTTGTCAGTGTGAATGGGAAGTTTCCTAGAAAAAGCTAATTTCTTATCCCTAGAAAATAGGGATTGCATGACTAATATTCGACAAGTGGCACAAAGTTGCTAATTTTGATCGTAAGGCAAGTGTCGCTTTTTCCTTTATTTTAGGCCTACGCGTCATAAACCCTAAATTGACTAGATATATATAATATATGCCTCTAGATCTCATTTACACATCCTATCTTGGATCTTTCTCCTTCCCAACAAGATCAAGGAGCTTTCGACTTAGTTTGCAGCGCTTTTCTGGGTAAGTTTTACATGTGTCGCTTTTTGTATCTTTTTTTGTCACTTTTTTTGTCGCTTTTGTTGCTTTTTCTTTTATGGGTCCTATTTTACTTGTTCGTTTTCATAGTACATGGTGTTTTAACTATTATTATCTTGTACAAGTGTTGGTTTAGTCCATCGTTGACATTTTACAAGTGTCGCGTCAACTTCTTACTTTTGCCTACCAACAGTTACTATTATTGGGTCATTTTGTGCATGTGTGTTTTTCCTTTTGCATGCTTCTTTCTGACACTTAATTTTCACTAATCTAACTTTTGTTGAGGCTGATCTACATTCCCTCTTCCCCTAGTACTCAGATCTAATTCTTTTCTCTCTCATTCCTGGGAAGCTTTGTGCAATCATGGCTAACCACTGCCTTTCTCACCTGCGCAGTTTGCATCCTCAACGCTCAAGCTTCATGCTTAGCCTCTAAGAATGCATGATGAGTAGTCACTAGCTTGCCCAACCATGAATTATGCAGTTCCATGCCTCAAGCCTTATCCTTGGCCATTGAGACTGCGTAATGCACAATCTCCTCCCTTAGATAGCCCATCTGAGACTGTGCATTGCGCAATATCAAGCCTAAAGCTCCTCCCTTGCCTACTGATACTACACATTGTATAGTACATAAGCCTAGTCTACCTCCTTCAACCCAGAAACCTTGCAATCCTTCTCTCCAGTGACTAAGTTGTTGCTTTAATCTTTTTGAATGAACTGATTTTCTTAATCTAATTTGTATTTTCCATGAGTGCATCTTGTGATATAGGTACTACAACTTTTCGAGCTTATCTCTCTTTTAGCAGTTGCTTCCATCATGCCTCTAAAGATATTAGACTCAAAATCCACCACAAAGAGAAGCATCGGTGAAGTAGTTAAGAGTATTCCTATCACCTTTCCTATTTTGTTAGATACTCAACTCTTCATAGAGAAAGATTCAAATATCACATGGTACACAGTACAAGATGCATTCACAACAATTGGTTTCAAAGCAAATCTAGAAGACAGTTAGGTTTACATAAATATGCAGAAATCAATATTCCATAAAATTGCATGCATGTTCCATGTCTTCCCTCATGTAGATATCATCAAGTGGATACTATCACACATTGATGAAAAGAACATTATCCTCAATAGTGTTAGTGGAAAACGACTTGCCTCATACATGGCAGATGTTTTTTAGCTTATTATCATTTACCATTGCCAAAAGCATACATGGAATATCAATTTTATGTAATCATTGGTTATATAAGCACTGAGGAAGTTATCAAAGGTTGGGTGAAAGTGTCATCCATATTCCGTCAGACACCTAGCAACACATATAAGACCAAATATCTTAGAAAGGTGTTCTAATACTTGATAGTTCTATGTTGTATCTATGGTCAGAAGAGTACTGAAACCTTAACAAGGGCTTGAACACATATTTCATTAAAATACAAAGAAAATCCAATTATCTTAAAAGCATCTATGGCGACAAAAAGAAGGAGGAAGCAGAAGAGGTAAGAGGAAGAGTTAAGCAAAAAGGAAGAACAGGAGCAGGAATCAAGGGAAGAGAGGGAGATGCATGGGGGTTTCATTGGGGGAGAAATACCATACCACGTGCATTCATAATGGGGGATATATATTGACAAAAAATAACTTAATATATTGCGTATATAATAGGTGCTAAAGGGTTTTTATATTGGCAGGTATAAAACATGCAGCTTAATGTTAATAAAAAAATATAAATGAGTATAAAAAATGTTAATGAAAAGATGGATACCTACAATATCTAGGGAGAGTAGATGTTTTTTAAATTGTGAAGGTGTACTAGTTTTTTACTTCGAGGAGGTTAAATAGTGTGATTTTTAGAGGAATTTTTCCAAAATTTAGTCAAAATAATGGTATTGTTTAGTATGCCACGAAAACATGTGATATGTCATAGGTTTGTTGAAAGAAGGCCCTGTGAACAGATGCAAGAAGAATAAATAAGGAGAGAAGAAGAGGAATAAACAATGTTGAAGCAAGATGAAGAAGAAGAGAAAAATCAGCTACTTGAAGAGGAAAGCAAGCAACAACATGACAAAGAACTTTCCCAGAAGTTTGAAGACTCGATAGTAATTCAGACATGGAGGTAGATTTAGAGAAACAAAATCAGGATTTCGATCGCATGCATCGTGCACAGTAGATCTCCACTTAGTCTCCCCCTTCTCCAACAAAAGGGAAAGCCCCAGATGATGAAGGGGAAATTGCTCCTCTTGATGAAGGTCCAGTTATGGATATTTACAGCTTAACTTACGATGAGCTTCTGAAGAATATTGTTCAATCCAGAAAGAAGCACTTTAAATATGATCTTACACATCCATATTTTATCAAAGAGAAGGTGAACGTAATTGAATCCAGGAAGAATCTTGAAGCTATTGCTGCAACCAACTTGGCCTTCGCAGGATGTTCTAAGTCTAACATAGAATACTTGCTAGCAAAGAACAGACAAATGGAAATGAATTTAGAAGCTACAAGGCAAAAAATTGAATAGCTCTAGGTAAAGGTTAAGAATGCATCTCCCCCACAAATGTACCTAGAAGCACTTAAGGTAACCATACTTGGTGACGTATCGACATTGGGAGAAACTATGGGGAACCTCTATGAGGATTTAGTCACTATGCATAAAGCAGTTGTTCGCTTGCACGACATAAAAAATAAATGAAGAGAGAATGCAAAAGATATCAAGGTTGTTCACACATATATCACTACTTTACATGAGTGGGGAATGAAGTATAGTGGTGCATTGTCTGCATCGGTCAAGAAGACAGGACAACAAGCTGAGTTGGAAAACTTTGAAGCCTGGATGCTCATATAAAGCAACAAACAACTCAATACCTTCATCATCAACATTATGTCCTCTTATGAATGGCTATACAACAATGTGGATTCTATTGTGAAATATCATAAGATCCATTCCATTGGCACACTCACAAAGGAAAAAGGAAGAAATGTAGTCAAACAGGAGGTTGAAGAATACTTGGACCAGTTCAAGAATATTGCCACCAAAGGGGACCAAGAAGTTAAAAAAAATGATATGCATAAGTATATTGGTGGCCTACCAAGATCAACACCATCTTGTTCTTGTTGAAGAAGGAAACATAGATTGGCTCCAAGACAATATACCTAGATGGAATGGAGGCTAGAGTCCACTTTTAGCCTGATTTGATCACAAAGTTTGAGGGAATCATCACATTGTACAAAGATTTTGAATCACTATTTGACTGAAGATGTACAAGTTGAAGTTGTCAAGCTATAGTTTCCCCAAACTCAAGCTTGATATGTTATTTTGCCTTATTAGGCTTGTTTTATTAGACTCTATACAATTTTGTGTTATATGTGTATTTGTAATATTGTATTTGAAATAATTTGTAAGTGGAAGTCCAAGTGTCAATTGTGGAATATGAAAGGTGAGTACATATAAAAAGACAAAAGAAGTCAAAGAGTCATGAGGGAAGTCCAAGGGTCACAAAGAGAGATGAATAATCATCTCATATGTTATAAATATACCCTCATAACTCATGTAGATGGATTTTGGCTTAGGATCGAAAGCTTGGGCTTATTTTTGAGAGCCTTAGCTTCTCATTTAGCATAGAAGGATTATATTTCTAAGGAGAAGCAAGTGTTGGTTTCATGTTTCACTATTGGGGCTAATGTTTTTTCAATTGTAAATGTATGTCAGGAACTTTCACATTTAATAAAAGCTTGGAGTTGGCACATCTTCATGCATATGTCATGGATGCAGTAAGACTATTTTTGTTATGTTTGCAATATGAGTTATTTAATTTATGCTAACACTTAGGGAATATTTTGTTTGAATTAGTATGAATCTTGTTGAATGCATGCTATTATGTTATTTCGATCATGGTTATCTTGCAAACTATTTTGCAAGCTAGCTTATGATTCTTTTACCGCTTGTGTGTCCCTTTTAAGATAATTACTATTGTAGGCTTCTAAGAGGCCCACTCTCTTCCCCTTTGATGTGATGTAACTTCTCATGAATTACACTTGTTTCTGCTAAAGTCATGTATACATCATTCTATGTGCTTATTGCAACCAATGCACACTATGAAAACCCATCATCCCGGCAATCGATCATAATTTGGTTGGAACTCCTACTCCAAATGGTGTTGGGTCTAATTGAGACTTTACTTCTGGGAGACCCACTTGCATGTTGGTAGTATCCAACACCGTCAACATTTTAGTGCTATAAAGGCGAGCATATGATAATTTGAGCCCATGAAGTCTATTTGAACCTTTTTCTCTTTTAATGGCTTATTCCCATAGCTTAACCCTACCATGTTTTTCCAAATTTGCAAATTTAAAAGTGTCATTGGAGATAATTCAAGACTTGTCAAATTTCAAATTTGATGGTGAGGGTGGAATGACCATTCTTGAGCACACCACTCATTTGATTGATTGTTTCACTTATTATGAAATTGACTGTGAGGATACTGCTTCCAGGTTATTCATCCTTACATTTGAAGTTCACGTTAAACAATGGTGTTACACATTGTTGACTACTTCCATTCACTCTTTCAAACATATCATCAATGAGCTTCATTGCGACTTTGATAGGTATAATTATGAGTTTGTTTATAGGAAAATTATTCATCTAAAAAACAACCTGATGAATCTCTTGAAGATTTTCATGATCGTTTTATTCATTTCTGTTATGAATTTTCTGAGGATGATATTGATTGGAATTTCATGAAAAAAAGGTTTGAATATCTTGTTCACATTTCATTAAATCCATTAGAATATGAATCTTTCGAAAGTATCCCAACATTTACTTGTCATGGAGCTCTCAAATTTGTGAAAGAAGTTGTTGTTCCAAGTGTCTCTTCACATTATTCTTATCAAACAACTCCATGCACATAGGTTGAGGTTGGAGAACTTGAAAATCAATCTATTAATCTACCACCATCTTCTCCCACCTCACATGTTCAAAATTTGAACGCAAGTTTCGATTTTGAACCTGATTTGATTAGTGATATTCTTTTCTTTTAGTCTCCATATGTTACTTCCTTTGATCCTCCTAAGTCTGAACTATTACATCAACCTATTATAAATGCTTCTTTTGATTCTCAAAAAGACCAAGTTCAGGATGGAGCCAGTGATAACCTATAAACTTGCGATATATTTTGTGATGAATATGTGTGGGATTCTCATTATGAACAACTATATGTGATGAAATATGTTTTATCTTCTAATACTTCAGATAGTCCCTCACCTCTCACCCATTATCTTGACATTTTCTATGAGCCTGTCACAACTGTGAAATCTTTTTATGAGTCAATTTTTTAGGATGTTGATTCTGATTGTATTCAAGAATGGTGGAATGTTAGTTTTACATCAGACCAGGGTGAGGAAAAGTGTTCTCTTCGTGATCTATCTCATTCGTCGTTCATTTGAAGAAAAAAAGAGTGAAATTTCTTTCTTTCAATTAGATCATATCTATGATTCATCAGATCATGATGTTTCCTTTCTTTCTAATGAATAAAATTCATATCATGCCTATCTGGATATATTCATTGATTCATATTGTTATAATAATATATCTTCTAGTTGATTATTCTAAGCCACTCGTCTTCGATGATCTATCTTATGATGTCTTGGAGCTACCTCAAGTTTTCGAGGAACTTCAACCTACGCTGATGGTTAGGTACGGTTCTCACAACCTTTATGTTAGTCCCAAGCATGATCAGGTTGATACTCTTTTTATGAAAAGTCCTCATCATGTGATCACAAAAGTTGAAAATCAATCTATATCTCAATCTCCACATCCTTCACCTATTTTTCAAAATTATATTTCTCAATGGTTGGAGGAATCATACCTTGTAAGCCCATTTGTGAGACACATTATTTTCACTTTATTCATGTTTGCCAAGTTTGAAAAGTTTGGAAAAATGTTTTAATATGGCAGTTTGTTGTGATTTGTACATTTATGATGATGCATTAGTAGATTTTTTAGCATATTCTTTCTTATTATACTTTTTTCCTTCCATTCTCGGTCTTCGAGTTTTCGAGCATGTTGTGTTTCATCTTTTTTGTCATATGTTGTTCTTGATTATCTTTCTTGTTGTTGATTCCCTTGCCTGTATAGGTAATAAAATGCTTTGATGGTTGCAATAGAAGTTTTATTTTATTTAAGGATGGCCTATTGTTTGTTAGTTTAGGAGTAGGGTATTTTAGTTTAGTTTTTTTGTTTTTTCTTTATTTTTCCCTACTCTTTTCTTCCTTTTCTATCACAAAAAATTCCTGCGTCAGACCATGTTCTGCTTTCAAAATAGCATGGAAAAGTTCAAGAGGACATTGTACGACTATCAACGCTTGGATTTCTATTTATTCCATCTCTTTGCATAAGCCTTATCTATTTTAGTCAATGATGTTGAAGATGGGAAATATGTTCTCTCTCGAAGAAAGACCTAGTGGAATTGTGATGCTTGAATTTATAACTATTACCTTCTTCTCCAATCAGTTTTTAGTTTGATCGGTTTTATCTTTTCAACTAAGACGTGTAGAGTAAGGAAGGGAGGAAACATAAACAAGTGGAATGTATTTAATAGGTGTAAAAATATCTTTCTCTAATGGGACAACCTCTAATGTTCTCAATAAGTCGAGATCCCTCTTGTACCCCATGTAATAAATAACTGTTGAAGCATTATTCTATAAAATATAAAAAATGAATAAAGGGTGAAAGAAGAGAAAGGATTCTTGCACAGGGAGGTGAAGTAAGCAACAATGCCAAGGTACTATCTAGGCTCATTGGAAGCAAGCAATGTTTGTTTTCCTGAAGTGACTCTATCAAGGTACTATCCAGGCTTACTGGTAGCAGAGTAACACTAGAGATGAAAACCAAGACTATGATAATCCTTTGTCACTTGCATAAATATATACTCCTCATCCCCAATTGAAACAACTAAGTATGAATTTCCTTTGTCAATGTGCCACCAATGAAGAGAATAGTATGAACTATGTTTTTAACTCAAGAAAAGTGAAGAAGCTATGGTAATTGATGGTATGAACAATACTTCCTAAATATTTTGACCTAGTTTATAGAGTTAAGACCTATACAGAGAGCTGGATTTCTACTATTGTGTCACCAAGTATTGTAGCTACTACAACCCCCCTCCAAAATTTTGCCTATGCTTTGATTTTGGAGCCTACCTTTCACTACCGTTAATTATTTCTTCTAATTTTAAAGACATATCCTTGAATACAGTTCTTGGGATGGCTTCATTAGGTTGTTTTGATCTTAATTGAGTATTTTCCACCACAATACATCTCCTAATTTGATCTTTCACCTATTTCCGGTCTTCCCTCTTTGAATTGCACAATCTACTATCTTTAGAAACTGTGCTAGGCCTTGTGGATCATAATTGCGCAATCCTTGAAGATAGGAAACCCTTGAGCACATAAACTACACCAATCCTTCTCCCTCTGTTAGAAATTGCACAATTCTATGAGTAAATGAGCTGTGCAATCACTTTTTGCTGGGAATTGCGTAGTCCCTTTTGTTAGTGTCAGTATTTGCATCCTGCCATCAGTGATAAAAAATCCTCTTTTCATATCATATTAGGGTCCCACTCAATTTTTTTTTTCATTCCACCTAGGTCTTCATTAAAAAATTTACTCACTGATGGTATCCCTAGTAAAAAAACCTCACTCACCTACACTCCATCTACCTCCATTGACCTTTTCCCATGCCCATTCCTCTCATTTCCCTCTCGTAGGGTTTTGAGGGAATTTTCCATGGTTTCATGACCTCCATGGTTAAATCATCAATAAAACTTGTATTCTAATGCTCTTACACCTTCCCCTATCCTTAATATACCTTCCTAAACACTTACCATCACTCCTATCCCTCAAAACCATCATTTTTCTACAAACCCTAACCTATTGCTACAATTTTGACACTTTTCTAGACTAGGCTCGTGTTTTTCCCTTTTGAACCAATTCCCATCACTCAATCCTTGAAATTCCAGTTTCCCTTACTTCCTAAAATCCATCCCTACTTCCCAAAATTTTCCTAAGAATTTAGTAGCCCCCTATCCCCTTTATTTCCCTTGATTCCTGTAAATTTCCCAAATCCCCTGTTTTGCCTACACTAAACCCTAATTTCCTCTCCCATTGGGCTAGGGTTTGCTATGGAATCAGAGACATCTGAGCAAAGGAGGCATAAGGGAGGCCATATCAACAAGTATGATGCCACTCCAACTCATAAAAATAATGTTTCCATCATTTTTCAAATAAGTCATTCCAAGGGACAAAATCATTTGCCACACATAGGGTTAGTTTTGCTTCAAAGTATGTTTGCAACCAACCATAGATGAAGTTTACAAAAGTAAGAGAGGTTGTTGTCAATAATAGGCCAAGGAAAAAAAAAATCCTTCATGTTTTACACAGGTGTTATGGTTTGGAGAAATGTAAAACATATAGTTGCTACAAGAGGTTTTCTACACTTCTGTAGCGACCTTGGGAAAATCCATTTTTCTCCTAATTGGAGTGTCAAAATGAGTTTCTTGATAAGTGAAATGACAACCATACTAGAATATATTTCTAATGAGATATAATGAGCTCAATTGGGAGTTGAGGAATTCCTCCAAAAATGGTCTTCAAAAAGGCGCTGCGCATAGGGCACCTTGGCATTGCGCACGAGAAATCCTCGGAGATTGACTTTTTGGAGGGACAAATCTTATCATCTTTTGGAAGCAAGTAAATTTTGGGAAATTGGATAGGAAAGGATTTCCAATGACCTATACTGAGCTCCATTTGGACATCGATAACCCCTTAAAATCTCAGCTGGAAGCTGGTGTTGCTCACAGACCAAAGGCACTGCGTGTAGACCACTGGCATTTCACATAGGACCATAAACTAATATTTTGCTACTTTTTCACACTTTCTCAGTTACTAAAGGAATTTTATGATGTTTTACTGATGTAATTAGTAAAAAAAATGTGATTATGTCTTTTCAAGTTACCTAGGGTAAATACATTAGGTGAAAACACTTTTTGTCATGTAATGAATTAGTTTCCAAAAAGTGAGAGATGAGTCAGTTTGACCTCCCTACACTCTAGGTTTCAGTTCAGATTTTGGTGGAATAACTCCTTAGCTCATGGATTCGACCCCTGATGATGGGAGAAGTTATTTGATGGTTATATATATCATTTCTTGACTCATGTTAGAGGTTGGATGTTGTTGTATTGATCAGAGACACTAGTGTAATCAGTGTTTGGAGGAAATTTAATGAATGAGTTGCAGTTATTTTGACGAAATAACTGTGGTATGGAATTTTGACATAGTTTCTTCTTATGTTGCATACGTTTGAATGTCTTGTACTCTCATGTTTCATTTCACTTCTGTGATATGTTAATTTTCAAGTTGATGAGAAGAATACATCTTACATGTTCTGTTTTGGGAAAGCCTTCATAATTTATCCATTTTCTTCAGTTTAGAAAGAATACATGCTTGTCTTTATCTTTATACCACCTCACCAGTCTGATCCATATCACTCAAGAAACTTAAAGAGTTTGAGTGTCTACCTGCCTTGCTCCATTAGATGTCTGCAATCATACCCTTGTTGGCCCTGACCTAGTCTCTTTGACCTAATCCTCATCCAGCAACCCAATTTCAAACAATCAAACCCTTATGCACATCATAACTAGCCTAAAACCTTAATTCATCAAACCCTATTGGATGTGATTTTGTGGAGAGAGCCCTCTTCGGCTTGGTAGGGCTAGACACCAAGTCAAAATGTTGTTCTGTGGTTACCTCAATTGGACTCTTCCTCAGCCTTGGAGACTTGGAGGAGTGATAACATATTGGCACTGTTGTCGAGGAACAAAAGATTCATTTTCCCTGGGTGTATGACAAAGTTAAAATCTGATTGCTGATGGTGGATAGTGATTAGGCACACAAAGGCTGTACCATTCACCTAGCAACTCTAATGATTGAAAGATCTAGAAAATCAACACTTCAGGATGACTCCACTTTTCAAGAACCAGTGGTTTGAAAACCTTCTTGGTGACTTCATTGTTGTCAAGATGAGTTCTACTGCAAGAAGAAATCCTAGGTATGCTCCTATGGAACAATCTCAGATGCCTAGATTTCCAAATCCTATGCCTCATGTTGAATCATTTACAAATCTTCCTATATTTAAAAATGAACAAGAAGATGATGCTACTTTGCATTTAGTAAGGTTTCATGTACATGTATGTAGACTAAGAGTTGAGTTTCCTGAGGACTGTGTCATGAAGTTGTTCATGGCTACCCTTGAAGATAAAGCTAGGGTATGGTATGAATGGTCACCAAAAGGAAGCTTATGTTCTCTAAAAGATTTCCATAATGTGTTTTCCAACCATTATGTGAAGCCTTATCTTTCTTTACAAATCTGTTGTGATTATAGTGAAGGTTTCATTGGATATCTTGAAAGTATTGATGATATCGAATGTATGGATGATGAAGAAATCATTGAAGCCTTCTCTGATTTTTTCCTTCAACAATAGTCTGAAGAAGTCAGATACTTTGATACACAATATCATAGTCAACATATAGTAGCTTCCTCTTTGCTTGAAGATGAAGGAATTTTGTATCTTGAAAGTCAAAAGGAATCACATAAAATGAATCAGCAGTCTGATGAAAATTTATATACTCCTTTGATTGAAATTAATGAAGATATTCAACATCCTTGTCAAAATTTAGGAGGGAAAGAAGAAAATTATTGTTTTGTCCAAAGAAAACAAATATTACTTCCTCCTTTGACTGGAGAAGAAATAAATAAGATTCTTAACATGAAAATCCATATTCCATCCATTAAGAATGGTGATGTTATTGTACAGTCTTTCTAGTTTCCAAGTGATTATGAAGAGGAGAATAATGATAAACAAGAAGTTGTTTTAGAGCCCCTTGCAGATACAAATCTTCCTCAAGGTTTAGAAAGTGAAAGGTCTATTGATGAAAAGGAGTATGCCCCAGATCTCATATATATGGACACTTATG
The DNA here is from genome assembly GCA_000404065.3 of Pinus taeda. Classification (NCBI taxonomy): domain Eukaryota; kingdom Viridiplantae; phylum Streptophyta; class Pinopsida; order Pinales; family Pinaceae; genus Pinus; species Pinus taeda. The sequence goes on from APFE031284440.1 coordinate 52,486, forward strand.
CTGTTGAAAATATTATGGAGGATCTTTTTGCTAACTTGTTATATCCATATGGAAATAATGCTTATTATTCTCCTTTTATTGATTCACAAAAGGTAATGCTTCATAATTTTCAAGATCCCTTGGACAATCTTTTGCAAGCATTGGAGAATATGAATGTTGTTTTGTTTATCAGCATAAATCTTGGTTTCAATTTTCATTGTGAGTCACCTACATGTATATCATTCTGTCTGCTTAAAGAAGATGTGAGCATAATTTAAGTGAACGATCATCTCCTTTTTTGGCTTCATTGGAAATTTCATATCACTTGAGTGAGCAGGTTATGGATCAATTAGAATAGATAAGGTGTGATGAATAAGCTCAACATTATGAGCATCTTTTTTAGTGTCAATTTCTAGTAGAGTTTGTAGTTGACAGCGTACAATTTAACTTTATACAAGTGTGAAGTAGAGAATCGCTGGAGTTCAGGGCCCAAAGTGAAGTCCATGGAGCTTCACTGATTTTCTGCCATTTTCAAATTTTAGTTGTCAGTTAAGTAAGTCAGTATTGAGTCATTTTTCAGTCGATTTCAAGTCAGTTTCAAGTCAGTTTGTGATATTTGAGTTGTGAGCATTTAGTCATGTATTTTAATTTAAGTTTTTGACCATATGGGCCCAAATGGTTAGGCACTTGGTCTACGGTGTTCTTGAAACCTCCAAGGAGCTTCCATCCCCAATAAGGCCAATTTTAGTGTCAGTGTTTTCATCCCACCATCAGTGACAAAAAATCCTCTTTTCATATCATATTAGGGTCCCACTCAGAAATTTTTGTCATTCCACCTTGGTCCTCATTCAAACATTTACTCACTGATGGTAGCCCTAGTAAAAAAACCTCACTCATCTACACTCCATCTACCTCCCTTGACCTTTTCCCATGCCCATTCCTCTCATTTCCCTCTCCTAGGGGTTTGAGGGCATTTTTCTTGGTTTCATGACCTCCATGGTTAAATCATAAACAAAACTTGTATCCTGATGCTCTTACGCCTTCCCCTATCCTTAATATACCTTCCTAAACACTTCCCATCACTCCTATACCTAAAATTCACCATTTTTCTATGAACCCTAGCTTATTTCTATGCTTTTGACACTTTTCTAGACTACGGTTGTGTTTTTCCATTTTGGACCCCTTCCCCTCACTCAATCCTTGAAATTCTAGTTTCCCTTACTTCCTAACATCCCTCCCTACCTCATAAATTTTTTCTAAGAAATTAGAAGCCCCCTATCCCCTTTATTTCTCTTCATTCCTATAAATTTCCCAAATCCCCTATTTTGCCTACAATAAACCCTAATTTCCTCTCCCATTAAGATAGGGTTTTCTATGTAATCAGAGACATATGAGAAGAGGAGGCATAAGGGAGGTCATATAAGCAAGTATGAGGCCACTCCAATGCATAAAAATCATGTCTCCATCATTTTTCAAATAAGTCATTCCAAGGGACAAAATCATTTTCCACACATATGGCATGTTTTGCTTCAAAGTATGTTTCCAACCAAACAAAGATGCATTTTAAAAAAGTGAGAGAGGTTTTTGTCCATAATTGTCCAAGGAACAAAAAACCCCTTCATTTTTTACACAGGTGTTATGGTTTTGGAGAAATGTAAAACATACAGTTGCTAGACGAGGTTTTCTACACTTGTGGAGTGACCTTGGGAAAATAATTTTTTCTCCAACTTTAGTGTCCATATGACTTTCTAGATAAGTCAAATGACAACTATACTAGAACATATTTTCAATGAGCTATCATGAGCTCAATTTGGAGTTTAGGAAGTCCTCCAAACATGGTCTTCAAAAAGGCATTGCGCATTAGGCACCTTGGTGTTGCGTAGAGGAGTAGTCTTGGGAGATGGACTTTTTGGAGGGTCAAATATTATCATTTTTTGGAACCAAGTACATTTATGGAAACTAGATAGGGCATGATTTCCAATTAGATATGCTGAGTTCAATTTGGACATAGGGAACCTCTTCAAAACACAGATGGAAGATGGCGCTGCGCACAGACCAAAGGCGCTCAACATAGACCACTGGCATTGCCCATAGGACCAGAAACTGATATTTTGCTACTTTTTCATACTTCTCAATTACTCAAGGAATTTTACAAAGTTTTACCGATGTAATTGGTCAAAACAAATGTAATTTTTTTTTTAAAGTTACCTAGGGTAAATACATTGGGTGAAAACTCTTTTTGTCATGTAATGTATCAGTTTCCAAAAAGTGAGGGATGAGTCAGTTTGACCTCCCTACACTCTAGGTTTCAGTTCAGATTTTGGTGGAACAACTCCTCATCTCATGGATTGGACCCCTGATTATGGGAGAAGTTGTTTGATGGCTATATCTATCATTTCTTGACTCATGTCAGAGGTTGAATGTTGTTGTATTGATCAGAGACACTAGTGTAATTAGTATTTGGCAGAAATTTAATGAATGAGTTGCAGTTATTTTGATGGAATACTTGTGGTATGGCATTTTGACATAGCTTCTTCTTATGTTGCATATGTTTGAATGTTTTGTACTCTCATGTTTCATTTCACTTCTATGATATGTTGATTTTCAAGTTGATGAGCAGAATACATCTTACATGCTATCTTTTGGGAAAATATTCATAATTTGTCCATTTTATTCATTTTAGAAAGAATACATGCATTTCTTCTCTTTCTATCACCTCACCAGTCTGACCCATCTCACTCAAGAACCTTAAAGTGTTTGAGTGTCTACCTACCTTTCTCCATCAGATGTCTGCAATTATACCCTTATTTGCCCTGACCTAGTCTCTTTGACCTAATCCTCATCCAACAACCCAATTTCAAAAAATGAAACCCTTTTGCACATCATAAGTAGCCTAAAACCCTAATTCATCCAACCCTCTTGTCTGTGAGTTTTTGGAGAGAGCCCTCTCTGGCTTGGTAGTGCTAGATACCAAGTCAAAAGGTTGGTCTGTGGTTACCTCAGTTGGACTCTTCCTTAGCCTTGGAGATTCAAAGGAGTGATAACACCATCTACCAGTATGGATGGGAAGTTTCCTGCAAAAAGGTAATTTCTCATCCCTAGAAAATAGAAATTTCATAATTAATGTCTGAAAAGTGGCACAAAGTTGCTACTTTTGATCTTCAAGCAAGTGTCTCTTTTTCCTTGATTTTAGGCATGTGTGTCATAAACCCTAACCCGACTAGATATATATAATATATGACTCTATAGCTCATTTTCATATTCAATCTTGGAGCTCTAGCCTTCTCAATGAGATCAGGTAGATTTCAACTTAATTTGTGGTGCTTTTGTGAGTATGTTTTGCATGTGTCTCTTTATGTCACTTTTGATTTTATGAGTGTTATTTTTCCTATTTCGTTTCATAGTAGCTTTAATTTTAACTATTATTAGCTTGTAGAAGTATTGGTTCAGTCCGTCGTTCACATTTTACAAGTGTCACATAAACTTCTTACTTTTTCCTACCAACAATTGTTGTTGTTGGGTCATTTTGTGAAAGTGTGTTTTTCCTTTTGCATGCTTCTTTTCATCACTTTATTTTCACTGATATAAATTCCTTTTAGGCCATTCTACATTCCTTATTTCCCGAGTACTCATGTCGTATGATTTTCTCTCTCCTTCCTAAATAGATATACGCAATCATGGCCAACTGCTGGCCTTCTCAACTGCAGAATTCACATCCTCAAGGCTCAAGCTTCATGCTTTTCCTTTGAGACTACAAAATGCCCAGTCACTAGCTTTCCCAACTATGAATTGAGTAGTTCCAAGTCTTAAGCCTCAACGTTGGCCACTGAGACTGCGGAATGCACAATATCCTCTCTCATACAACCAAGTTGAGACTGCATGTTGTGTAGTTTGAAGCCTCAAGCTCCTCCCTTAGCTTCTAAGATTGCACACTATGCAATTCATAAGCCTGGTCCACCTCCTTCAACCCAAAAGTTGCATAATACTTCTCTCCAGTAACCAAGTAAATGCTTTAATAGTACTAAATGAACTGATTTTATTGATTTGATATGTATTCTCCATGAGTGCATCTTGTGATAAAAGTACTGTAGATTTTTGAGCTTATCTCTCTTTTATCGGTTGCTGCCATCATGTCTCCAAAGAGATCAACCTCAAAAACACCACATAGATCAACACCAGTGAATTAGTTGAGAGTACCTCTGTCACCTTGCCTATTCTACAGAAACTCAACTCTTCATAGAGAAATATTCAGATATCACGTGGCACACAAAATATGCATTCACAATAATTAGTTTCAAAGTAGATCTCGAAGACATACATGTTTACATAAATGTCTAGAATTCAAGCTTTCAAATAATTGCATTTAGGTTCCCTGTCTTCCCTTATGCAGATATCATAAAGTTAATCTTGTCACACATCGATGCAAAGAGAATGATCCTCAACAGTGTAAGTGGACAACAACTTGCCTCATATATGGCACATGATTTTCATCTCATGTATCATTTACCTTTGCCAGAAGCATACATGGACTCTGAGTTTTATGTAATGACTAGTTATCTAAGAACTAAGGATGTTCTCAAAGGTTGGGTGAAAGAACCATCCAATTTCTTCCAGACACCTAGCAACAAATATAATACAAAATCTCTTAGAAAGGTGTTCGAATACTTGATAGTTCTATGTTGTTGGATCTATGGTCATGAGAGTATTGAAACCTTGCTAGAGGGTTAGGCCTATTTGTTGCATCAAATTGTATATCAAGGGAATGTGTTCATCTAGTTGGATGTGTTGGCCTAGCAATTAAAGATCCATGTGACTAATGCAAAGAACCCTCCTAAGGGTAAGCAAGCCAAATTATATATAACTGCATACTTTTTGGACAAGATATGTGCTCAAAATTCTTTTCGTGACATGAGCTAGACTTGGTCACCAAAGGATAATGTTGTACATATTTACTACAATTTTCTTTCAGAGTGCAACTATAGAGGAGTCATGGAGAATATGATTGATAAGTTTCTCCTAGTATTGTACTAGATGATCTTTGAGGAAGAACCATCTTGCATGTCATGTGAGGTTACGAAAGCAGTAAAAAAACTTGTTGATTGGTTTTCCTCACCTCATGGCTCTTACCTCAAGGTGTTTGGTGGTTAGAACTCATCACATCTATTGTCAAGGTATGCCCCCTACAAATCGGTCATGCAAGATTTTTATTATCATCTTTACAAAGACTTATCAGGAGTCTTGCGAAGGAAGAAGAAAGAACCTTGGCCCATTCTTCCTTTGCAGATAGGATGGTATGAGATTAAGAATCTAAAGGTTACAAAATATGAAGGAAATGAGTTAGAGAAGTTCAGGTTTGGTCTTATGGAATACAACCTGTATGATCCCATAATTGTTTGTAAGAAACACTGTGCAAAGATACACTTCAATTTTTGAAGTGGAACTTATTCTAGACGAGAGGAGGAAAAGATCAAGAATTGTTATAATGACCCTAATCCCCATGCACTAGTAAGATTTGCAAGTCCATCACATGAGACTCCATAACAAGAAGCTACTCTAGAAGTAGAACCATAAGAGAAACACAACCTAGTGTGCTCAACGTCTAAGAGGAAGGTTGTGCATAGCCCAGCAGAGGAGAAATGATGCAACTATAAAGCAGATCCAGTTATCTTAAAAGTGGTTATGGAAATGGAAAGAAGGAGGAAGCAAAAGATGAAAGAGGAAGAGCTAAGGAAGAATGAAGAATAAGAGTAGAAAGAGCAGGAAGAGAGGTAGATGCAACAAGAAGAAATAAGGAGAAAATAAGAGGAAGAGACAATCTTGAAGTAAGTCAAAGAAGAAGTGAAAAATAAATGACTTGAAGAGGAAAGAAACCTACAACAAGATAAAAGTCTTTCCCAGGATATTAAATACTTGATATTAATTCAAGACATGGAGGTATATCCGGCACAACTGAATCAATATGTTGATATCATTCCTTGTGCACAATAGATCACTACTCAGTCTCCTCCTCCTGTAATAAAAGGGAAAGCCTAGATCATGAAGAGGAAATCACTCCTCTTGACGAAAGCCCAGTTATAGATATTTATAGCTTAACTTACGATGAGATTTAGAATAGAATTATTCAATCTAGAAAGAAGAATTGCCCACATGATCTTACACATCCTTATTTTATCAAAGAGAAGGTGATCGTAATGGACACTAGGAAGAATCCTAAAGCTATTTTGCAAGAGCTTTTAAGTCCAAAATAGAATACCCAATGGCTGAAAATAGACAGATGGAGGAGAATTTAGATGCTACAAGGAACCATATTGAACAGCTCCTGGAAAAGGTTCATAAGGTAGCTCTCGCATAGTTGTACTTAAAATAACTTAAGGCATCTATACTTGGTAAAGTATCAACATTGGGAGAAACTATGAGGAACCTCTATTCACCATGCACAAAGTAGTTTTCTACTTGCATGACATACAATAGAAATCAAGAGAGAATGAAAAATTTGTCAAGGTTGTTCACGCAGCTATCATGGTTATGCATGAGTGGGGAATGAAGTATAGAGGTGCACCTCCTGAGTTGGTGAATAAGACAAGACAACAAGATGAGTTGGGAAAAGTTGAAGTTTGGATGCTCATAGAAAGAAATAAACAAGTCAACACCCTCATCACCAACATTTTTCCTATTATGCATGATTTTACAACAATCTGGATTCTATGGAAAATTCTCATAAGATCCCTTACATCAATGCACTGACAGAGGAAAAAGGAAGAAATGCAGTTAGGCAGGAGGTTGAATAATACTTGGACCAATTCAACCAGATCACCACCAAAGGGGACCTGGAAGTCAACAAACATGATATGAAAAAGTATATTGGTGGCCTTTCCAAGATCAACACGGTGTTGTTCTTGTTGAAGATGAAAACACAAACTTTCTCCAACACAGTATATCCAAATGCAATGGAGACTAGAGTCTGCTTTAAGCCTAATCCCATCGCAAGGTTTGAGGGAATCATTGGAGAGTACAAAGCTTAGCATCGCTATGTGACTGAAGATCTACAATTTGAGGTTGTCTAGCTAGAGTTTCCCAAACTCAAGCTTGATATGTGATTTTATCTTATTAGGCTTATTTTCTTAGACACTACTCAATTTTGTCTTGTATGGGTATTTGTAATATTGAATTTGAAATAATTTGTAAGTGGAATTCCAAGTGTCAATTGTGGGATATGAAAGGCCACTACTTATAAAAAGATAAAAGAATTCAAAGATTCATGAGGGAAGTCCAAGGGTCACAAAGAGAGATGAATAGTAATCTTATATATTGTAAATATACCCTCATAACTCATGTAGAGGCCTTTTGTCTTAGGATCAAAAGGTTGGGAGTATTATTGAGAGCCTTGGATTATCCTTTATCATAGAAGGATTATCTTTCTTTGGAGAAGCAAGTGTTGGCTTCATGTTCCACTATATGGGGTAGTGATTTGTTAATTGTAAATGTATGTCTAGAACCTTAACTTTTAATAAAATATCGAAACCAATACTTCTTCATGCATATGTCGTGGATGTAGTAAGAATATCCTTGTTATGTTTGTGATATGTGTTATTTGATTTATGCTAACACTTATGAAGTATTTTTTTTGCCTTAGTATGAATCTTGTTGAATGCACACTATTATGTTATTTCGATCATGGTTATCTTGTGAACTATTTTGTAGGTTAACTTATGATTCTTTCACTGCTCATGCTTCCCTACTATTATATGCTGCTAAGGGGCCCACTCTCTTCCCTTTTGATGTGATGGAACTTCTCATGCATTACACTTGAAACTTCACAAAGTTCATACACTTTTTTCTGCCAAATTCACATATACATCATTCTATGCACTTATTGCAACCAAGGCACACTATCAAAACACATCATCATGGAAACCAATTGTATTCCTATTTGGGTTCCTACTCCAAATGGGGTGGGGCCTAATACTTTACATTAGGGAGATCCACTTGCATGTTGGTGGTATCCAACATCATCAACGGTCTCCTCAACATTGAGAATTCAAGCTTTCCTGCATTATTCAACTCTTCTAACTCTGCTCCTTGGCTGATATTTCTTCAAACTAGCTCCAAATCCTATGTGTTCTTAAATTCTTCTCCAAAATTTCTCTTGTAGAAATAACTAGTTGTCAATAATTTACTCAAAATAAATAGAGAATTCCATTTCCTCATAGTCAAATCTTCTATTCTGAATATTTTCTTCTACATTGTTTCAACAATCTTGATTCTCCATCACCTTCATGATTAGTGTCCTTTCCCTTTTTGGATGAAAATATTTTGATTCTTTGACTCACTCTCCTTCATGAGAAATTTGTTTTAAATTATTTTTTCCACTTCAAATATTATGACCCCTCCTCTTCTCTTAAATCCCAATGAGCGTGACTGTCATTGTGATACCACTTAATGCATCCCACCTAGCTACTCCAAAGTATCTCTGACATTGCTTGGATACACCATTTATGCTCTAACCAATAGGAGTAAATATTCAAGACTCGTGACCAATGCGCCAATTTCACTCCCAAATCAAAACCTCAAATGATGCACTTAGTATAACTACCTACTTGATATGGAGTTTGAATTAGACCTCACACTGCTTGGAGTAGGATCCACAACTAGAAATATGGTCAATTTCTATTATCCTTAGGAATTATCCTTGGCTATTATTATCAACATAAGAGATTATACAAATGATATTTGAAATAAGCAAGAAAGCATACATTGTGAGGCATACAATTTCAGTGCATATTTGGTACTTTCATAGAAGTAAAAAGAAAGAGTGAGTCTCCAGAAGAAAAGTAATAGTACTATCCTAAAAGAGACACACAAGAGCATGGAAGAATCTTTGATTAAGCTGAAAATTAGTTCACAAGATAACAATGATGATTAAAGCAATAAAAATGCACATTCAATGAGATGCATACCAAAGGAAACACAATAGTTCGTTTTCATCAGTATACACCACAAACAATGAAAGAATAGCCTTACAATCATTCAGGGCATATGCATGAAAATGTTATTTCTCTAAGATCTTTATATATTAAGTAAGAGTTGCAAGATATACAATTATAATTTTTCCACACTAGCCCCAATAGTGGAACCTTAAGTCACCACGTTCTCCTCTAAAGAAAGATCTTATCTCCTATGCCAAACTAGAGAAGCCAAGGTGAAAATTCCAAAGTACAAAATCCCTTCTCTTGAGCTATGAGGGTGTATTTATAACAAATGAGGTAACTCTTCACTTCCCTCATGACTCTTGAGCTCCTACTATGACTTTTCAAATTCCTATGTGACCATTGAACTTCTAATGAGATTAGAATTTTCTAGTGACTATTCACATTATAGGTGGGACCCTTGGTCTTCAACACATTTTACACTTTCTCATTTTTAAAAATACAATAATTACATTCCACAAATGATGTGGTGAGTTACAATTATACATATGAATTTGTCATGAAACTTGGACAAGCCATGACCTGGCATTGATAACATGGAACTTCGTTGTGATGTGTCTGAGTTGGGCCTTTCTCCTAGCTACCATATTTTTATCTTCTTCATGATGGATCTTCATTTTTTTTTTTATCTTCACCCTCAAAAGGGTCTAGATGAGTGTCAAAACCTTCTGATTTGGCATGAGTTTCCATGTATTTATCTTGGTCCAAGATTCCTTCAGGTTCATCGTGATGGTCACTTTGGTTCTTCTTCTCTACAAGTGTTATATCATAGCCTCTCCGTGGCTTCTTCCTTGAGCATCATCCTGTCATGTCAAGATAACAATACATGCAAATGTAATTGACTCATGACAAGACAACATCAATCTCGAAATATCATAATCTATCTTGTTCATTACGCAACATGTTGATCAAGTTAGGAGAGAGTGTAGGACTAAGAAGGAAGCCTATGGATTGCATAGTGCGTAGTTCCAGGAGGTAGTGATGAATATATACTCACTATGACTGCGTAATGCATAATGGATGAGACACTGGAAGGTCAAACTTTTCAGTTGAGGGATTTAGTGATGCGATGAGGCAGCCTTGGTCACTGTGATCACGCAATGCATAGTTCTAGAGGGTCTAAACAAGGTGATTGCATAGTTGAGAAGGTCAAGGAATGAGACATGATTTAATATTGAATGAGACTACGTAGTACAGAGTGGAAGCCTGACTAAGTAATGATTGCACTATTGACAAATGTCAGAGGCAATGGTTGAGTATTTGAATTGTACAATGTGTATTTCCAATAGGAAAGGATGCTTCACTATGACATAAGACTATGCAGTGTGTAGTTCGAGGAGAGAGTTAGCAAGTTTCAAAGAGAGTGAAATGCTACGAAAATGAGTAAGTGTGGGGTTAGTCATACAACAGAGAACAAGACATACAAACAAGTCTGGAAATAATGATCTCACACTTAGATAACATGAACACGAGACTAGAGAATGCACAATACTCAAAATCCACATGCATAACTTCAAAAAACAATAAAGTGACACATATTGCTAAGTGCGACAGTTGAAGCATAGCTTTGTGACACTTACAATACAAGTTACGACACAAGTTTTGAATACAACTAGAAAGTGAACTAAGATATCGGATAGTGTTTAGCGCATATCCTTATGTTATATATGATCAACTAATGTAGAAGGCTACACTAGAGATGCCTTTAGTAATGTGCTAAGGTGCAACAAAAGCTAGAGTACAAATAGTTAAAGAAAGTGAAAGCGACAAATGCTAAAGAGAAAACAAAGAAAAATTGAAACTTGTTAAAGTGAAAGCAAGACAAAATGACATTCATGAAAGTGAAAATCACACTTGTGAAAGCAAAGGTGCACAAAAGCGATAGTTGAGAAAACTCATTGTCGTGATGGTACACTTGCAACTAATGGTGGGAGGATTGTCAACTAGAATTGCGCACTAATTTTCCATAGAGATTGCAAATTCTATGTATTTATGTCCTTGATGTCAACTTACTTATAGTATGATGGTTATGGAACTAATGCATATATCAAGAATATTGATATAAATGTTATAGAGGATATGGAAAGAAAATGGTAGTTCAATTACAAAATGCATTGAAATTGTGAAGATTGAAAAGCATATGCGACCCTTGTAAAGAAGAGTCACAAACATACATAGGTCCTATGAACAAAGTCACGTACATAATCTAACCCATGGAAAATTGGATACTAGGGGTAATTTCCCATAGTAATTGTGGTGGTAACATCTATCTGATACCATCAACAAATACCATCAACATTACCAAAGGATTCACCTTAGGTATTGGAAAAGACAAAAGCTATATAATGAGATGGAGATCAAGGATTTATGTGTGCAAGTAATGGTTTATTCATGTGTGGTCTGATCTAAAACATGTGTGCACCAGGGAGCAAGGAGAAGGCTCAAATCCGAGAGATCTGAAAGTGCATTGAGTATTAATAGTTATACTTGATTGACTTGTTTATGTTTGAATGCATTTGAAGTGATTTGTATTTTGATAGTAAAATTTTCAAAAAGTATGTTATGTTTGAAGTGAAGGTTGTTCTTAGTAATCTACAATATGTACGCAAGTTTTCTTCACTAAGGTTGTGTACATATGCATATATGGTTCAATACTATCATGTACAAATTTTGTAATAATTTATGCAGTATGTTGATATATGTATATATGTGGGTGTGATGCATAGTAATCATGTACACATGTAGATATAGAGGTCATGTATATGCATTAGGGCTTTATTTGTTGCTTGATGATGAAGAAAGTTGATGATGTATGTCCTATTTGTCGTTGTCTGTCAACGATGTCTTGATAATCATGGCATGTATCTATCAATGTTGATTGGAATGATTAGGTTGTGGCTTAATATATTGATCATTGATGATGTTGCATTATGATTGGGTATTTAGAGAGTCCATATTGATATATATGCGATTAGTTTCTATTGTGACTCAATACAATGATTCAGTTTGACAGTGTTTCAACATTAAATGATTTGAGATATGTATGCAAATGTTATGGATAGGAGGTGCGTATATACACATTTTTTCTTTAGAATAGTCATGTATGTATTTTGAAGCTCATTTTCTCAGGGTTTGCAATGACTGCACATTGTTTCAGCGATGACTGTCTGGTTAATCAGTGATTGCTTGATTGATTTATGTGAAACATTGCTACTATATATTGCATTGATTTGATCTGGTTGCATTAATTAATATTTTGTTTAGTGATTGTTTGGATTCTATATTTGGTTTCTTGATTCAGTTGGTTTACAGTGCTTCGGTGATTCCGATTTTGAGATTCAGTATATCAATTTGGCATATTGGTTTGGACTTATTATTGGTGTGGGTCCAGTGAGAAATTTTGATGAAAGGTGTCTTGCGTATTTTGATGATTGATTGATAAGTGGATCTAGTGTGAAACATTCTAAAACATGGTCCAAAAAGTGTTGATGGTTGTAGCCTTTAGTGAGGGGGTTGGAGCTGAGCCCTTCTGGTAGGAGCCGGTAAACAAGTTTAGGGGTTTGTAGATCCCTTCTAGTAGGTGTTGGAGAATGAGTGGAGGTTGTAGCCTCCTGTAGGTGGGTGCCTGCATGATAGTAAGAGTATGCACCATTTTAAGATGTAATGAAGATTGTCTTTATAAAATAAGAAACAAGACAAAGATGACAACAATGGTCGTTTTATCCCACATTGGGTTTCCACCTAAAATCTTGGTGTTCATATGTGTTGATGTGTTGCTTATGTGCTATGATTTATTTGTTCTTTACTACATTCTAGATAGCTAATGAACTAATAATGCAATGATTAAGTTAAACATCTAATTGAAGTAATGGAAAATTAAGTAATGTGATCATACACAATTTGCATTCACTACAGGCACTCACACATGTGGGTTGCATAAATAAAAATAGAGTGAATTACAAATATTGATTCACCCCTCCCCTCCCAATCTCAGTATTTTTCCTAACAATTAGAATCAGAGTGGGTCCCTCAAAAGAAGCTTGATCACTTAAAGGGAGATCTATCAAAACGAGCAGTCAAGAGGGAGTATTTTCTTACAAGTCACCCTTGTTTAGTGGACCTAACTTTATGTTTTGGAAAGTTAGAATGAGATCATATTTGCAAGCAATAGGAGTTGATGTATGGGAAATTTTTGAAGGAGGATATCAATACCTAGCTTCCATTCCCATTAATGATGTAGGAAAGAAATAATATGGGAACAATGAAAAGGATGTAAATACTATCTTGTGAGGTTTGGATGAATCTAAGTTTGTGAAAGTCACACAGTTGAGTATTGCAAAGGAAATATGGCATAATCTTGTTCAAATCTATGAAGCTGAATCTAAGGTAAAAAGTGCTAAGCTTTAAACATATAGAATTTAGAATGAGTCTCTTAGAATGCATGATGATGAAACTATTGCAAGACTTTTCCTTAGAGTAGATGGGATTGTTAACTTAATTAAAAGTATCGGTGATGAAATAAAGGATATTGTTGTTATTGAAAATATTTTGAGATCACTAACCCCTAAGTTCGATTCGAAAGTCTCCACCATTGAAGAAATGTAGGATTTGAAGAACCTTACCCTTGAAAAACTAGACGGGATCTTGACAACATTTGAGATGAGAAAATGGGATACATTAGGTCTTAGAGAAGCAACCTTCAAAGCCACATACAAAGGGAAATAAAAATAAGACGCTAAAGATACAAGTTACATTTTAGATGAAGAGGGAGCGAATATTATGAAGAAGCTCCAAGTAGGAACTAGTAGGTTCAAAGATAATCTTCCTTTCAAATGTTTTTCCTGGGGAAGAGTAGATTACTATGTTGTTAAGTGTCCTTATAAAAAAAATCATGAAAAGGGAAATAATGTTTCAAAGAAGAATATCAAAAGAGGTTTTACTAGAAAGAAAAGTTTTTATACTCATGAATATAGTGAATATTCTTCCAATAATGAGGATGATGAATCAAATCAAGATTTTCAATTACTTATGGCATTCAAAAAAAATGTGTGGATGAGTTTAATGCTGTCTCTATGGATGATATAGAAAAAAGATATAGATTTGGAGTCATAAAAAAGAATCAAGAAAAGGAAATCAATATATATAAATAAGTATTATCAGAGGTTGAACATGAGACAGGGGGTCCTTCTCATCAGTATGAGTGCCATGAGACCATTACTATGCAAGTATTCATCACCTATCAGAGAGGTAGTAGACATTTGTTTGCAGCAGCAAAGCGAGTGTTATCTCCACCCGGGGTGGAAGGGGCCTCATTTTGGACATCGGCAACACAGGTACAGGACAAGGGAAAGAAGCCCATGCATGACGAGGTGCCATCAGGTGAACAAGAGGCCGACTTCATCCTCATTCATGATGATGATGCAGATGTGGAGAGTGCCCAACTTAGGAGGACCATCCACGAGCAAAAAACGAAGATCCAAGACTTGTCACTCAACTTGGAGAGGGACAAGTGGATTAACAGGTATTTGGAGCAAAGGAACAAACAGCTTGAGGACCAGCATGAGATCATGGAGTTGCAAAACATCCGTGAGAATCACCAAGCTGCCTAATATAGGAGAATTGAGCTCACTCCATTAGAGCAAGAGATTAACAATTACTGAGAGTCTTGGCTCGAGCGTATCAACATCCACCTTGAAAGACTATTAGAGAAGGCTAAAAAGGACAAAACCATGTTGAGGTGGATGGTTTATCACTACAGGGCACATAATATGAGTTCAAAGGCTCGGATAAGGAGTTTGAAGGCAAAATTGAGCAAAGCGACAAAAAGGCAAAAGAGGCAAAAAGAGCAAGATCAGCTCCGAATCTTGGCTGAAGCCTCTGTGGCCCAGCATAGCACTTCACAGGGAACCTCCAGCCCAAATTTCAAAAAATTTGGGGCAATTTTGGTCACATGACAAATTTTTGGGTACAACACAGGGTTTTTCTCCCTGTGGCGCGGTGCTTAGGATTGGGAACTCCAAATAAAAAATGGCTTGCATTTTTGGATTCAGCATGAAAAATCATGCCTGCTGGTGCATGAAAAAGAAGTTTGGGCATGTTTTGAGTCCCCGGGAGGTCAAAAACACTCAAAAAATGACCTCTCTGCCCCTATTTTGATACACAGGAAGCAGTCTTGGGAGAATGAAGTTTTGGAGGGGCAAATGAGCACCAAATTCAAAAATGCCACTTGGGTTGGAAAGTAGATAGGTCAGGATTTCCAACAAGCACACTTGGGTACAATTTTGACTCCTGCAGGTACCTCAAAATAGCCTCCAAAGTGGTGTGGCGCATATAGAGAAAAAAGCCAAAATCACTTCCGCTTCGCGACATTTCGATTTGCGACTTTCTCCAAGTGGGCCCGCTCATTTATACTACACGTTTTTCGTCACCTAAGGCAAAATTCAAATTATTTCCACTAAAGGTTGGATTCTATCCAAGTGGAAAAGGAAGGCGAGCAGTCACCCAAGCCATTTGTCATTTTTGTAACACTGCACCTATAACTAATGGTTGGCTTTCCACTTCCACTTTGTAATGATTCGAAAAACTCCCCAACTCTTGGTCATTCTATTTCCTCATGGAATAGTCTATTTATTGTATGCAAACCATTTGCAAAGGGTTGGTTGTAATTTTTGAGAGACTATGGGAGAGAAACTCAGCTCTTCATTGTATATTTTGACAGAGGATTAATGAAAGGTAGCACCTCTGTTTCATGAGATTCATGTGGTTGTGAGTGTAGCAAATGTGTTCTCTTTATGTTTCATATGTATTTCGTTATGTTTCACGGTTCATTCATATTCATTTCCAGTGAAATTTTCTAAGTTAGATAAGGTAGAATTCATGTTTATTGCTCTGCCTGTGGGAAAGTTTCATGTTATGTGTTCTTCTTCTGTTGAAAAGGATTCATGTGTTTATTCCCTTTTCACCCTTCTAAACAATCTTTCCATTCCGCATTATTTCAAATTTAATTGAAATACTTTCTGCCTGTCTTGCCTCACGAAGTAATCTGTGCCTTTGTGTTAAATTCTCTGCTCATTGTTGTTCGTTGGTCCCATACATCCCAGAAACTCAGTCATTTATAAAAATTGCTTCATTGTTTCCGTATTTATTTACTAGTGTAAAATCAATATTTCACTGCAAGTCATCTCAGACCATATTGCTTATCTATTCATTGAGCGTGACTCGGAGAGATCCCTCTCCTGTTCTGGTAGGGCTAGCTACCAGATTGAGTGTGGTTTATGGTTACCCTGAATTTTGCCTTCCTTCAGCCTAAGGCGGATTTAGGTGCTAACATAGTGGCGACTCCACTGGGGAACGAAATTACTCCCCTTACTTCTTCATAATTTTAAGCTTCCGGATCATAAGCTTAGAATTGGATAGGCTGAGTGAGTTGATCATGTCCTTTTGATTTTTCTTAATAGCACGCTGCCTTCTAGAAGATATACCAGAGCTAATCGAGATCCAGATCCTTCGCACATCTACAAAAATCCCAATTTGATTCCAAGAATTCGTCGTCAAGAAAGCTCTACATCTCCCGTGTCCAAATCCCATTCATGCTCTGACATTTTTGAATATAGTGAAGAGCTATATTTTGATGAGAAGTTTGAAATATCATTGTTCGAGACCAAATCCGAAAGGGCAGTTGACTCTACTATCCACAATCCACAGTTTCTTGTAGACTTGGAAACGGAAAGGGCTAACCGGTCAATTGATAATTACATTATAGCACAACTTCAAACTCCAATTGCTAGCCCCTACAAACTGCACACACTCCTCCAACACCTCCAAGGCCAAACCCAGCAAGAGTGATGGCTGCACATTTTGCACGCCTTGTTCTGCCTCAAGTTTAAGATTATATGCTCGCAAATTATCAAAGCAAAATCTCGTTTTTTGATGGCACTTCTAATAGCATTACTGCTCAACAACATGTCAACAAAATGGCAACTTTCTATGAAGTTCATGAGATCGATGCAGAGAATGTGGCAATGAGACTCTTTGTATAGACATTTGCAGGTGAAGTGAGGAAATTGTTCAGAGGTTTGCCGACTGCACGTATCGCTACCTTGGCCAACCTACAAAGACAATTTTTAAACCGCTGGGAAGTGAAAAAGAATCCTCTTCAAATTCTGGATGAATATGAGCAAATCAAATGAAACGCTGGTGAGTCGGTCCAAGACTACTACATTAGATTCAATTCCGTTTATAATGAAATTCCCGATCATCTAAGGCTCCCTGTGGGGCTAGCCATGGTGAAGTTTCCGGATGGTTTCGATGCTGACATGGCTTATCAATTAAGAGAGAGAGAGAACCGGACACAATGGAAGACATGCAAAAGATCGCGGTCAATGTTGAAGCAAAGCTACTGACCAAGAGGGCTAGAGCAAAGGCGAAAAAGAAGGTCACTGTAAAAGAAGAATCTTCCTCAGTAGATCAACTACTCCAGAAGGTAGAGCAGATGCTTGAAAGGGTGAAACTTGAAAAACCTGAGCCACAAGTTAGAAATCCTAACTTTCGTGGCCAGCAATAGCCACAATACAGAATAAGACAGAGAGATCAGCGAGCTGAAGAGCAGACAGCATAGCAGCCAATACAGCCACCTTTGCAACAAAATTTTGTGCATGGACCGGAGTTTGATGAGGACGGGAATATAATAGGTGAAGAAAACCACCTCTTTACTCCTGATGATTTGCCTATTTATATCACTGAGGATGAGGAGTATGCAGAAAGTTCGGCTGTACACAAAGATGCAGATTTCATTCTAGCAAATGAAACCGTTTTGGAGGAAGAATCAGATGAGTACCAAAGAGGCTATATGAATGCTTTGTCTGCCTAGCAGTAGCGATATTCACTTAGAAACAGAGACGTGCCAGTCAACCAATTTACAAGAGGAAGGATGCTGAGGCATCAAAGAATGATTCATCAGTTGCACAAAGGAAAGGAAAGGAGGCGGTTGGTCCGGATAGAAGCAAATCACCATCAGCAGAACAACCAAATCAGCTAATTGCATCGAAAGAAAAGGAAAGGAAAGAAATCCCAGTCAAAGAGGTAGAAAAGGTTCCCGCTTTTAATATAGAGAATGAAATTTCTAAATTGAAGGTATCCATTCCCTTGACTGAAATAATGAAGAACAACAGTTATAGAGGGCAAGTATCTAAAATGTTGAATTTGGACCCAATGTTCGACATGGTGAATGTCGAAGATGATCAACCCGAAATGATTTTTGGGCCAACATCGAATGGTGATTCTCCTGATAGTGAT
>APFE031284440.1:93596-116047 GCA_000404065.3 Pinus taeda
ATATATACACACACACAGGTGTTATGTGTGGTAATCACGTACACACACATTTCTATTTTATGGAGGTCATGTATATGTACTAGGGTTTGATTTGCTTCTTAATGATGATGACAATTGATGATGTTTGTCCTATTTGCGATTGTCTGTCAATGATGTCTTGATAAGGATGGCCTGTATCTGGAAGTGTTGATTGGATTAATTAGGTTGTGGCTTACTATATTGATCAACGATGATGTTGCATTGTGATTAGGTATTTAGTGAATCAATATTGATATATTTGTGATTATTCATTGTTGTGACTCAGTAAAATGATTCAGTTTGACATTGTTTCAGTATCCAATGATTTAAGATATGTAAATAGATGTTATTCATAGGAGGAACGTATATACACATGTTTTCTTCAGAACAATCATGTATATATTTTCAATTTCATTTTCTTGTGGTTCGCAATAACTGCACATTATTTTAGTGATGACTATATGGTTAATTAGTGATTGGTTGATTCATTGATGTGAAATAATGTTACTATATATTGCATTAATTTGATATGGTTACATTAGTTAAGATTTATTTTAGTGATTGGTTGGCTTCTATATTCAGTAACTTGATTCAGTTGGTTTACAGTGCTTCAATGATTCAGATTTTGAGATTCAGTATTTCAGTTTAGCATATGGTTTGGACTTATTGTTGGTGTGGGTCCAATGTGAAAAATTGATGAAAGGTGGCCTACATATTTTAATGATTGATTGAAAAGTGGATCTGGTGTCAAACATTCTAAAACATGGACCACAAAGTGTTAAGGTTTGTAGCCTTCAGTGATATGGTTGGAGCTCCCTTCTGGTAGGAGAGGGTAAATGAGATTAGGGGGTTGTACCTACCTTCTAGTAGGTGTTGGAGAATGAGTGGAAGTTGTAGCCTCCTATAGATGGGTGTTTGTGTGTTGGTAAGAGTCTGCACCAATAAAATATGTAATGAATATTTTCTTTATATAATAAGAAAGAAGATAGAGATAATGACAATGATGGTTTTCTCTTACATTTGGTTTCCACCTAAAATCCTGGTGTTTATATGTGTTGATGTGTTTCTTATGTTTTGTGATTTATATGTTCTCCACTGCATTGGATGGTTAATGAACTAATAACGAAATGATTAAGTTAAACATCTGAGAGAATTTATGGAAAATTAAGTAATCTGAACATACATGGTTTGCATTCACTACGGTCACGTACACAAGTAGGTTTCATAAATAACTGTAGCATAGAAATTTCTGAATGTGAAATTTGAAATTAAAGTGAATTAAAAATACTGATTCACCACATCCCCCCCAAGTATTTTTCCTAACATCACTGCACCAAAAACTACACAAGAATTATCTTTTAGAATTGTACAGTTGTAGATCCACAAGGAACTACACAATCACTATCTTTAGGTAATGCACAATTATTGTTATTAGGATTTGTGCAATAACTATCATCAAGGATTGCATAGTGCTTGAATTTATAGGGTGCACATTGAATGCTAGGATTGTTAGAATAGGGTGTGCTTATGAATGCATCAAAGGCTAAGCATGTGTAAGCAATTGGTTTTGACAGTTAGAATCTCTGAAAAATACTTAAACATTTAGCAAATCATCAACTGATCGTGAAGCGACTAAGAACAATTAAGGATTGATAGATCATAGGATCATAAGGAAGCTCCAAAATTTGAGTTGAGGAAATTTTTTTGAGAGTGTTTGTCCCAATGATAACACTGCCTTGATCTTGCTAGTGATCACTTGATGTCTCCAATCTTGTAGATTATTATGCTAAACCTTTCTTCATGGATACTCAATGAAGCTAAAGAAAATTTGAAACTAACGATCTAAATTCCCACTTATGGTTGAGTCTTTGTTTGTCACAATTCTTCACTTTGTTATATGATCAAGGCTGACTTGCAAATTATAAACAACTGGGGCTTAGCCTTGAATTTTCTTATCTCTTACACAAACCACCCTTGAGGCTATCTTGGTGAGGACCACACACTTTCGCGATGAGGAGGGTCCTCAAAATTATTGTTGTGATAAAATCTCATCCCTTGTAAGTGCTTTGGACCATGGTCGGGCCACTCTTCAATGATAAGGTGCTCCTCACCAACATGTTCTCTTGATCCAACGACCATGATTAGGCCAACAAACCAATGACTAATATGGAGTGTGGGTAGGCTACCCTTGTGATGTTAGGTGAAAATGGTGGTTTGGGGGGGGGGGGGGGGGGGGAGGGGGAGGACACAGTCGACAACAATTGTCAATTTAATCATTGGTTTGAATTTTTTGTGAGGGGAGGGGGGGTTTTCCCCTTATGCCAACAACTAGGGGGAGCACAATCTAGGTTCCAATTGTTGAAACTTTACACAAATCAACTATCATTACTCGTGTCAATCAGATGATAATTCCCCCTAATGGATCCATGTTTCCATTACAAAATTGGAATATGAATCCCATTATGATTGTTAAACTTGCGGGTCTTCCCACTCACCATAGGATACAGTACCTATGCTTGTTCGTACTTTCTTACATACTTTTTTTTGGTTCTCGTGCCACTAGTGCCTTCTACACAATTTTATATAATGTGGGGTTTGACCAACTTCATCCTCCAAAAGTTCAAATACAATACAAAAATATGAAATCACAAAAAAGGAGTGAACAAGTTCTTATGTAATTCATATTGCACACATTCATATAAAAAACACTATATTTCACAAGTTACATGATACTAGATTAAATCATCACCTCTTATTCTAAACCTCATTATAACACACAAAGAAGATAGTTAGTTTGATAGGGCCTACAACAAATTTGGATTTCCAATATTCCCAATAATTACTTAAGTTAGCGACAATTTACAGGCCTAAGAGCCTTATATGTCCATGGTGTATTTACTTTGATTCAATCCCAGGTCTCCATGGTTGGATTTTTGTTTCACACCCCAATTTTACATATATAAGCCTCTATTTCTTTAAGAAATATCCTACCATAAAAATGACAATTTAGAATCTATTGCAAAAACCTAAATTATCTACAACTTAGCTAGACACTTGTGATTTATATAAATGGCTACTTGGACATAATACCTTCTCACCAAAACAAACTAAAAACCCAGATTCTTGTAAATTCTAGACACAAAATCTCAATTTTGATGCAAATTATAATTTAAGGAATTTCTTCCCCTTTGGAGAATTTCATGATCCCCCTAGGGTCTAGACAAAAATTGGTTTCCAAGGGTTGATGTTCCTGGATCACAAGATCAATAAGGAAGGTTACCAATCTAAACTATTTTTTAGATACTTTAGTATTTTGTTCACCCTTTTCACTGAGAACCCTTCCTTGTAGGTTGTCATCCATTTTTCTAAACGTAGAGTCCTCGATTTATTATTTGGTTGAAATTGTTAAGGTATCTTGACTACAGTTTTATCAATTATTACTTTATAACAATTGACTGCAAGGGGATACTTTTGAAATAAATCAATAAATCACATATCATTTAAAAGTGGCACTTATTCTCTATTCCCTTTAATACCAACTCCAAATCCTTTTGAATCTAACACATTTGAAGGTGTACATGACAACATGAACATTGTGGTAATAAAAGTAGATCTAGGTGGCATGATTAACATTCTCAACCAGAGATTTGGCCTAGGGATAGTCAATGTCTATGATAAGGAGAATGTACTCTTTTCAATTGTTTACAGTTAGAGTGATTAGTGTAGTTGTAACCTTGAGGAATTAAGTTTTCCACATTTTTTTAGTAGTGCCACTTATTCATCAGCCATGGTGTGGGTACCTGTTGCATATAAGGATATTGAAATATTACTAATTATTCGTTCGATTCATCTATAGTGGGAGGAGAGGATGGTATAGCTAGCCTCAACATCAGGACATAAACTCTTACATGTATGTTAAACATATATTTTTTCCTCTACACCATTTAGTTATTCGACTCAACAAAATTTGATGAGGTTCCATCCCCTATGTTGAGTAAAGCCTTCTTTCCAACACCTCCTTCATTCACCACTTCTATTGGAAATGGCCACTTTCTTTTTTACTTTTCTACTCTTTTACCACTTATACCCATCTCTTTCTGTTCTTTTCCTTTATTAGTATTGATCTAGTAATAAATTGTGGAAAACAAAATAATTGTGGATGTCATAATCCACCAATTTCACTTGCTTAACATGACATTTTAAGTTTTAATCCTTATGCACATATAGACACACATTAACTATGTATTCTAGGAAAATTAGTTTCTTCAATTCTACAATGAGGACCTTCTCCCCTCTTGGCTCATTCTTTATGGCCTTTGCTACCTATTGTTCCCTTGTCTACTTGTGGTAATATGCATGAACACATTCTCATTATACTATTTCATAATAAATTCCACCTTCAACTACTAATGCTTCCTTTTGAACGAAACTTACTGGAAATCTAAAAATAATATGTATTCCTTAAACCTAATTCTCTTTAATGGCTTTCCCTTATTAGGTATTCACTTTACCTTGGTAAAAAATTCATTAATGAAATTCTTATAATGCTTCATTTTTGTGTGTAGTGAGATAATTATTTTTTTAAATGCAAATCATAAAGCCTTACTTTAATTGTTTCTATTATAATTTATGTCTATTGAAGAATGCACCATCTTCACAATTTAATCTTCTAACTATTCCTCCCTCTATATCCTAAGTGTCTGAGAAATCCAATCTAGATGTAGTCATCCATGTTGAAGAATGCATTCCTTTTGTAGTGGATTTTTGGACCATAAATGCAAGATGATTGTCACGGGCATGACTAGTATGGCATTAAATGTCCATGCTAGTCCCACTTACCATTGCATTTAATGGTGTCAATGCTTGATACTTCCATGAACCAAAATACTCCAACTATAATTTTTTGTTATAGTGACTTCCCTCCTATTGATACTTAGTTGTAGAAAGACAAACCCCCCCCACTCTCTGGTTCATTAGCTTTGTAATTCACATGTTTCTCACAACACCCATTTCATCCCATCTAGAGATCTTAGGTTCTGCCCAACATCCTAACAATGAAGATTTGACTGGTAAATTATTATCAAGTGTACTTAACGACCGAATTTTTATATTGTATTATTCTTAAAATTATAAAGTGGAATAAAATGAAATTATAAAAAAAACATAATTTGCTAAAATTTGAAATTATAAAAATTAACTTCCACAAAAAGAACTATCATAATTAAAAAATGAAATTGATGTCTATGGTACACTAACTCCCCTTGCCACCATAAATGCTTGAGGTGTTTTTGCACATGTTTGGGTTACATAGGATTTAGGCATCTACCATTCACCCATTTCCTTGTTAACTATCCATCTAGCTAGACAAAAGTTAATGCATCCTTACTAATGATCCACACAACTTGGTATTATTCCTACGAATACATCTTCAATTTCTAGGATGCTTCCAAAATTTACTACCCTACATTAATACTAAATGCCACTACACAATTTCCTTTTTTGGATGTGTTGATGGTGCCATACCTTTTGATGTTGCGTTTGAACCATTTGATGTCATTTTGATAGAAACATGTTTTCTTCTAGCTATACTAGCATATCATGTAATTGTTGGCTTATTAACATCTATATTGTTATGGCCACCCATGGGATTGATATCAAAGATTCAAGTAGCATCATTGTATCGATATCATATATGAAATAAAATGCAATTACTTTGTTAAACTTTTGCAAGTACTACTAGGTCCATAACACCATATGAATCCTCTCATCCTAATAATATTTATTGATCGAGCATATAGTAGGAAATTTACATCCAAGATATTATATAATAGTTATGTCATCCATCCACTTGCATCTTCTCTGACATAATTTTGTGAGAGTAGTTTGTAAGTGCGACTTTTTGGAAAGTTTTCTGGTTTATTTTTCAATCTAATTTGTTTAGCATCTCACAAGGATTCATTAGAATCACAAGTTTTACAGGTGAAATCTTCATAATCAAAGTGCCCCAGGGATTTTTTAGGGTGTTGAATCCTTATAAGCTATACCCATGTTGCATACTTTTGATGGACCCTACTACATGAAAAATGAAAAATACATGAAAAACATGATTGTAATCACACTTTTCATGTACTTCACATTTTGTGTAGTAGGGTCCACTGAAAGTATGCAACATGGGTGCTCAGATGAAAAACTAAATTC
Organism: Pinus taeda; assembly: GCA_000404065.3. Lineage (NCBI taxonomy): Eukaryota > Viridiplantae > Streptophyta > Pinopsida > Pinales > Pinaceae > Pinus > Pinus taeda. The sequence goes on from APFE031284440.1 coordinate 99,813, forward strand.
TTCCTCTAATGAGTGTAAAATTGTAGGGAGGTAAGTTGAAAATATGAGTTGAAAATTAGGTTTTTATTTTTTTTATTTATTTTTATCTTTTTAACTTTTTACTCCAAAAATGGTGAATCGTCCCCCTTAGTTGACATCATGATATTGAATCCTACGGGTTCTTATAAATTTGATTTTTGTTGTTGATTAGGTGCTCAGAATTATGCTAAAAAGTCAAAGTGTCAGAATCTTGTCAAAATCAGCTTCAAATTGAAGAGCATATTAGTAATGTTGTGCTAATTCCCCATTCAGAATAAAACCCAAGATGCTTATCATTTGCTTATCAAGTGCTTAAGGATTTAATATTTTTTTGCTTAATCAACTGATTCCCATGAGAGTTTCTTATGTAAATGTTAGAAACAATTTAACATAAAAAATATGGTGAACAACAACAAAATAACAACAAAGAACATCAAAATACAACACACAACAAGCACATGATAAAGGATTTCACCCCTCCTGGGCTACGTCTCCTTGGTCCAACTTCCAATGGCTTGGGCCTCTCTATTATGATCAAATTACAACAAAAGTGTGTTTACTATGCTCCCATGCCTCTAAAGCCTATCTCAATCAGTTCAACATACTCAAAAATGGCCATCTAGCCTTTTTTTGCATCCCATTTGGATAAGAACTGAAGAAGTTATGACTTCTCCTAGTTTTCCCATTATTTGTTCCACAAATTGTAATCGTCGAGTGTTTGCAGGTGGAAGGTCTTGTTAACATAGAAACAAATTGTGATCTAGACTCATTCCCTTGAACCAATATTCGCCATTGTTTGGTAAACCAGTTGCTAGTGAGATGGAGGCCACTGAGAAGCTAAAATCAATACCAATAATGACATCAATTTCCCCTTTCAAATGTGTAGCTACCCAATCTTTCAGCTACTCATAAAACCCTGCTTCAGTTACTCTTTTACAAAATTCCAAACAGTGAACATCCTCAAAGCATTACTTGATGAAAGGATAGGAGTTGATTTGGTTGCAATATTATGGTTCATATATGAGAATCCTCCCTCCTTTGTGTTGTCTCTTTCTTTCTGGTGAAGATTCAACCTCCATGATGACACGAAGTCCTAGCAGCAGGAAGTGAAAATAGGTGTGAGGTGAGAATAAAAATGAAGTGATATGTGAGATATTTTGACAAAATGATGGGAGGGGTTTTATGAAAGATGAGATGAATTTGAAAAATAGATGGAAATGAGTGAGGAAAATAGTGGACAAATGTGGCTTCTTGTAAGTGAGACCAAGAAGAATTATAATGAGATTTTCCTAAAATAACTCTAGGAATGAAATAGGGTTTTTTTTTTCTAGTGTTTAAACTTTGTTTGGAGGTGGATGAATTGGTGAAAATGACTCATCAAACATGTGTGAAGGTTTAGAAAATCATTTTACATGTTTTGGAGATGAAAATTTATGATGACCATTTCTACCCTAGCATTTCCCATAGAAATTTTGCTACAAACCCTAGCTTGAGGAATTATTGACATGGAATGAAAATGGGAAAGCAAATATAGAGGGAAATGATGTACTTGTTCCTCAACCTTAGAAAGAAATTTGACCAAGCTTGAAAGCAAAAATTTTTAATTTTGGAAAATTTGGGTGAGTTTAGGGTACTCTGTCTTGCGCGCAGCGCAGTTCTCCTACGCGCAATGCCAAAGCGTAGCACAGTTCACGTACACACAACGCCTGCCTTCAAAGCACAACACAATGTATCTGCATGCAGCGCCTCCAATTTTTGGCCAATTTCTCCTAGGAAAAGAGGTTTTTTGTTTTTTTGGGTGAGTGAGCTCAGTGATGAGGAGTGAATGAGACATGAATGAAAAGGTTTTGAGTATTTTTGAGTTTATATAGGGATAATTTCTTCACCTTTTCAAAAAGAGAAAAGAAACTAATCCTCCTTTGTGAATTGATTTCACTTTTTGAAGGAAGATTTTACCTTTACCATTGCAAATGTGATTTTTTGCATCTCCTGAGTACTGGAGCTTCCTTCTTTTGAAACCTTTGATGTCAGGAAAATATGAAAAGTGTGTGAATAAATCATGATCAATTCTTCAACTGTTGCTTTGTCATGTTTGACTTATTTTTGGTTTTTTTTTTATGGAAATGGTGGACCTTGGGGACCCTTGTGACCTAATGGATGACCTAAGACCTAATGGAATGATGATGATGACTTGACCCGTTTTCATGGTGTATGATAAGCAACTAGCATGAGTGAAATTTCAAACAATGACTCCATCTCTGGACTAACCATACGATGACCAAATTTGCTGTGTAAACCTAGTAACAAAAAAAATTGATGATGAAAGCTTGAAAAGATCATGGTAAAATAATTTTTTGATCCAGGTGATAGGCTAACAAGGTTGACACTAACATTGGCTCCAAATGGGGATGGTAGCTCCTTGGAGGTGTAAAGAACACCGTAGATCAAGTAGCCTTATTCATTGGGCAATGGAGTCAATATGCATAAAAACTATTTTTTTTGACTTGAGGTTGATTGACTTTTTGACATGAGAATAGAACTAAATAAAAAAAATGAAAACAATTCTGACTCAAAGAGCCTTAGGGCCCTCACTTTGGGCTTCAAACTCTAATGATAGCTATCTAAAATGCTAGAAGTAAAATACACACCAGTATGTACAATGATGATGACCTTTCAGGATTTTAGACATAGTAGTGCTTGAGAAGCCTACCATTGGTCGCCCCTCCTGAATAGTCTTTTCCATCCATCTCTTCAAACAAGAAAGCATTCTTTCCTCTGAATGAATAAATTTTGTATGTTCCCTTCCACAATTTCTCAAACTTACCATGTTTGCCTTTGTCTTCGTTTCTAGAATCCGACCAAAGGACTACATCTCCCAAATTGAAATTGTCTTCCTTGGTTTTATGATAATAAATCTTTTTGATTTTCTCTTGGAGTTTGGATGTGTTCTGAAAAACTTCTTCTCTTTTATGCTGTAAATTAATCATTTGGTTTATTCTCCTTTGTATGTCATTAGTTTCACTATCCAATTCCTGTATGATTTTCATTACTGGGACAACAAGAGATGAAGGAAATATTGTGTCAACTCCATATACCAGCTGGAAAGGAGACATACCTATTGACTTTTTGGTGCTGATCCTATATGCCCACAAAGCATTGATGATTTTTTTATGCCAATTATTCTTGTTCACCTCCAGAACCTTTTTGATGATGTTAACCAAAGATTTGTTGAAAGATTTAGCCAGGCCGTTTCCCTGTGGATGATAAGTAGTAGAATGTCCTAGCACAATATGATATTTGGCATAGAAATCCACCATTATTTTTTTATTTAAAAGAAATAGCATTGTCTGTTATTATTTTCTGTGGGTAGCCAAATCTAGACAATATATTAGACTCTATAAATTGAATGATGACAGAATCAGTAGCTTGCATGGTGGGGATAGCTTCAATCCACTTTGTAAAGTAGTCGGTGCCTGTTAAAATCCATTTGTGTTGTGCTAAAGATGAAGGATGGATTTTGCCAATGAAATCAAGACCCCACTACTAGAAAGGAGCTGAAATCAAAATTGGTTGTAGTGGTAATGGTAGAAGTTTCTTCTTTCCTTGAAAAATTTGACATTCATGGAAAATCATGATTGTTTTGTATGTATCAGAAAAGTTTCTTCTTTCCTTGAAAAAATTGACATTCATGGAAACTCATGATTGCTTTGTATGTATCAGAAAAGAGGGTGGGCTAATAGAAACCAACTCTTAAGATCTTGTTTTTTGTAGTTTTCCAAAAATGATGACCGCCACAATCTCCCTTATGAAAATCCTTCATTATATCTTTAGCTTCAGTTTCTATTAAATAATTCAACAACACACCTCCAGGATCTTTCCAAAATAAAACACCATCCAGAATGCAAGATTTTGAAGCCTTGAGTTTCAGTGATCTATATTTACCTTTGGGAAATTCCGGAGGAGGATTCAAGTGTTGCAAGAAATAGACAATGTTGGAGTACCAAGGTGAAGACATGAACATATCAAACACTTGCAAGAAAGGGTCCTTTTCTTCTGGTTCTTCTGATAGTGCAACCATGAAATTAATATCTAGTGCATGTAGATTTGATTCCTCCATAAGCTTGGCTAACCCTTGTCCTTTGATGAGCTTTGTAGGTTTGATCTACAATTCATATTCTAGCATTGCTGCAATCCATTTTCCTGTTCTTCCTTCTGGATCTGTTTGTACAAGAATTTCCTTTACCGCTGTAGTAGGGACATAAGCAATAGTATGTGAATGTAGAATATAAACTCATAAATATTTGAGGGCTTTTACCAATGCCAATGCCTATTTCTCAATGATATTATATCTCAATGCTGCATCTCTTATAGTGCGACTGAAAAATGCTATAGGCTGCTCATTCTTCTGATCTTTCTTCTGCAGTAGGACCGAATCTAATGTGTGCTTAGAAGCAAAAAAAAAAAATGATGAAATCTAAGGTATAATCTGGGCTAATCAAAATAGGAGCAGTAGATAATGCAAACTTTACCCCATGAAATTATTTCTTAGCCTCCAAAGACCACTTTACCTCGCTATCCTTCTTCAACATATTTGTTATTTCTTTCAAGTGCTTAGCTAGATTAGGAATAGATCTCCTCAAAAAATTAATTTTCCCATTGAACGACTAAATCTCTTTCTTGTTCCTAGGGAAGTCTAATTGTTGAATAGCCTCCACTCTAGCAAGATCAATGCGGATGCCATCTTTAGAGATGATGTTTCCTAGTAGCTTATCTTCTTCCATGGCGAACATGCTCTTCTTTGGGTTAAGTGAGATGCAAAATTTTCCGCATTTCTGAACAATCCTTAAGTGATGCAAGTGATCTTCATCAGATTTTGAAAACACTGTTAGATCATCAAGATAGATAACTAGAAATATATCTTTTTCATTTTCAAATGCTATGTCCATAGCCCATTGAAAGGTAGCTCTTGCATTCTTCAGCCTAAAAGGCATCTTGGCATACATGAATGTACCCCATGGCATTGTGAAGTTTTTCTTGAGCTGATCATCTTTGTGTACTAGAATTTGATTGTACCCAGAGTATCCATCAAGCAGTGACATCCTAGAGGATCCAACCACCTTTTGAGGTATGTGGTCCATCTTAGGTAGGGGATAGTTTTCTTTCAGGGACACCTTATTGAGATTTCTGAAATCAACACATAGACAAATTTCCTTGGTCCTTTTCCTCACAGGTACTAGATTAGACATCCATTCAGAAAACCAAATGGGAACAATTATTCTAGAATTATAAAGTCTATTTACCTCTTTTTCAATTGATGGCAGCAACTTGGGGTTGATTCTTCTCAATTTCTAGGGAAATGACTTCTAATTTGGCTTTATAGGAATGACGTGTTGAATGATACTCTTATCATAAAATTTCAGATCAAAGTACTCACAAGCAAATTCATTAGCAATTTCCTTCATTAAAGACGCGTACTTACCCTTTGTTTCAGGAGATAGAGACTTCGATAGTTTGACCAATTTAGGATTTTCAGCTATGCCAACATTGACATCTTCTACTCCCTTTTCTGTAGGTACCATGGTGGGCTTCTTGGCAATATCATCCATGTCAAATAACTCTTCCAAAGGCACCAAGCCTCTTGGAATGTTGTTGTCCTTGAGTTGTAATACTTCAGTGTCAGCTGAAAGAATGTGGGAATCATCAAAACTGTATGAATCATCAATGTGAGAATTCTGAAATTATCCTTCCAACTGCAAAAAACTATTTATTTTCTTGTCATCACAAATACTTGCCAAAACCTCATGTTATCTGGCATAGCTGAGCAATGCTTAACATGGATGGAGTACTATCAAGTACAACATTGCGATAAGTTCTCATTCTTGGGTGTTTGGCTTGGTATTCCCCTTTGACTTTCTTGATCACTAACTCAGAGTCGCCATAAACATAAATCTTTTTTTCTCCCAACTTTTTTAGAATTTTGAGCCCAACAATCAATGCCTCATATTCCACCTCATTATTTGAACATTCAAAAGCCAGCTTGTAAGAGCTCATTTTCACATTTCGAGGGATTTTGTTTGGCTGATGTAATGGCCCAAGTATTTAAACAACAATTCCTGCTCCTTCTCTTCCTGATGCACCGTCAAATTCCATGGTCCAAAGACCATTTTCTTCGTCTGAAAAAAGAATTTCTGAAGACTGAATTTCTTAACTTTTTGGATTTTGAATGACTAGCTCAGAACTTTCTATTTTTGAACTATCCTTTGAATCTCCTCAATAGGATTTGCAGGCTATCTACATTCCTCACCAACCTCTTTACTTTCTACTGTGATAGTTTCACGTATGCTGCCCATTAGGTTGGGAACTTCTGAAATTTCTACTAGCTGAATTTCATCATCAATAGAATCCATATCACTAAACAAAATGAAAGAGTCAAGATAAGTATGAACAACATGTATAGGATGACTAACTAGATTTTCTTTACTGCTGATCATAAATTTCATTTTTTTTCTCTATAAAGTTTCCGGAGTTGTCCAAAAATAGGGATAGTGGTATATGGTCAAGTTGCAGAGTGCCCTTTAATTTTGCTCCCCAAGATCTTGAAAGCAACATGCCAAACCTAGGAGGAATATCAGCGACTACAACATCCATAAGTACATTTTTGGTTGGTATTTGTTCTAAGGACACTACCAAGTCTTTAATAAGACCAAGGCATTTCACTCTTCCAGAATCAAAAGAATAAAGATCATGGTAAGGTCGGGTGATGCTCAGTCCTAGTTTATCCATGATGGCTTTAGGCATCAGATTATGAGAGGCGCCAGAATCTAGCATAACATTATGAAGGATAAAGTCATGAAGTTTAAGACTTAGATAAAAAGGAGGAATTTCACTATCTTCAAGAGATCCTTCTAAGGTTGGACCAAAAAGGATGGTTGGCTTATCATCAACTACATTGATTGTATCAGACATCTAATCAACCCTAAGTATTTTTGCAATCTAGAATTTGTATTTTTCATTCCTTACCAATTCAGTGAGGGGAATGGCTATCTTTAATTTAGAAAATTCATTTTCCAAACTAAAAAGATTATATTTCTTTTCTACCTCTTTTGAAGTGATGTCTTTCCTTTCTGTTTGGCCTTTAGCTTGAGTTTCCTTCTTTTGGCTTTTAGTTTGCAATTCTTTGTCCTTCCACACATTGCTAGTGGAGGCTTCATTGATTCTATCTTGATTCTGTGTGATAATAGCTTTGTATTTATTTTGGCCCGCAGGAGTGGTTTCTTTTCTTGATGCGTCCTTTTGCAAATTTTGTCTTTTCTGAATTATAGTAACATGCACATTTATGTTTCTTAAATTGTATTGCTTTTGGAGATGACTGAGGGCATTTTGATATCCTCTTTGGTACTCTTCAGTCCTATTAGCCCATAGATCTTCACTTGCAAGCACAAATTACTGGTCATTTGGTATAAAAAAGTCTTCAGAAAAATGATCTTGTTCTGTTAGGAAAGTAAGTAGTTCATCTTCTTGAAAGAAGTGATTTTATTCTATAATTTCTTCTTCATCTTCTTCCTGACCTTCAGTGTAGTTTTGCTGAAATGGAGCTTTTACTTGACTTTGGGAATCTTGATTTCGCTACTCTTTCTTTCGATTTATAAACTTCTGTTGTTGTTGTATGTGAGAGTTAGGATTCCTCACTAATGGTTCAGCTTGTCGATCAGTATGGATATTTTATCCATCATCCTTTCTATAGTTTTTATTAGACTGTCAAGCTTTGCATCAGAAGATGATGCAGGTTCTTCTCTAAAAACAACTCTCTTGTTTGCCCTCTCTGGCTTTGATTTTGACTTCTTAATGAGCAAATTTGCTTCAACATCGATTGCATTCCACTGCATGTCTTCAAGAGTAGTTGGGTCTCTTTCTCTGAGCTGGTAGGCCATCTCTAGATTGAAAGCATCAAGATAATGAAGAAGAACCAAACCAGGAGGAGGTTTCATATCATCAGGTATAAAATTGCACACTATATTAAATCTTGATGTAAATTCTTGAACTATTTCATTGGGGTTCCTTTTCATTGAATTATATTCAGCCAATATCTGTAATGGATGTTTCTTCTCTTGCCAATGCGCGAGAAATAATTCAATCTGTCTTTGAGAATTGTTAATGGAATTTGTAGCTAGACTTCGAAACCATTTCTTAACATCTGCTGAGAAACTTTGAGCGATAATCCTCATTTTGACATTCTCCTCATCAATTTCTTCTAAATCAATGAAGTCTATTAACTTTTCAACATGCTACTGAGCTATAATTTCTGCACTTCCATCAAACAAAGGAAGTCTTTGACCATAGTTCTAAGGCAAAGCAATAAGTTGAGCAGGCAGTAAGAGAGGCACAAATCTTGCCATGACTACTAGAGAAAGTGAAGGTGTTACAATGGATTGTGTAAGTACAGATGATGATGAGGATGATGGAACTACTAAAATGGCTTGTAGAGGCAACGATGGGACAAACAAGGGAGGCGGGAAAGATGATGAAATTGAAGCTTTAGGAGATGTGGTAGATGAGCTTGGAGGTGAAAAAGAGGATGAAGTTGTGGCTAAGTATTCAAGTTGGTATTCAAAAAAAGCTTTTATAGTTGTGATCTGGAGTTGGTCAGCAAGGCTTTGAAGCTTATCAAAGTTTAACGACAGTTCATGATCAGTCTTAGCAAACAAAGATTCTATAGAAAGAGAATGAGTTTCAACCTTTAAAGGTTCTAATGTTGTATCAGAGATGCAGGAGTCAGACTTAGACCTTGTAAGTGATAATTCTATCTGCTCTTCAAATCAAATTTTCTCAAAGGCAAATAGGTTTTTAGGCAGAGAAGTTGTTCTTTTAATTTTTTGAACTGCACTTTTAGTGATAGCTAGTCTAAGTTTTTTGAGCAGTCTTTCAGTGTCTTCAACAATGAAGGGTGGATTTGGGTTAGGATTTGACCTAGTATACATTTTGGAAGCCAGAATGTATACACCCTAAACTGATGATATTTATGAATTCATCCTATCTTTAGATACTGGAAACTGAGAGGTACACAACCAGTTTTTTAAAGCTCTTAGATTTTTCCCATGAATAATTTAACAATTGTTTCCCCGGTAGTAGTGCCAAAAATGTTAGTCCTTACAATCTCCTAGGATGAAAAGGAAATCGACAAGGGTAACCTCAAACCACTTCAGCTCAGCAGCTAGCCCTACTGAGCGTGAGAGGGATCTCTCTAAATCTCTTATGAGTGATATGACTTCAAAGAAAATGGATTTTAGGCTAGATATGTGTATTTTTTTGTTTGTTTGTGAAAAATTGGTTTTTTAAGGATTTGCTAAACTTAGTGTTTGGAGCCACAAGTAGGTCTAGGCCATGGGAATACAGGAGAAAATATAAGAAGGAGCTAGATGTCAAAAGCCATGGTGTAATTTGAGTATTTTTCAATGTAGTATAGAGGATATAATGTGGAAGAAACTAATGAGCATAAATCAACATGATTTCATTAGCTTAGGAAAACAAAACACACAACTATGAAAACCAGATAACAGAGCTTGAAAAACAAGAATTCTGAGTATTTTATCACAAGGCACTAATAGAAAGAAGATATATAATGTAGATAAATATGTTTAGACCATGAGAAAACAAAAAAAATGAAGTACAAGCACCATGAACTCACTGGGCTAGAGTTCCTTGAAAATAGCTGCAACCTGTATCTGTATTAGTTGAAAGATGATTACAATGCAATTCTCCTTTACAAAAAGTTCAACCTCTTCTCTTGAGGTGAAATAGTACTTATAGACTCTCCTAGACCACTTTCCCATCTTCAGGAGTCGAATTCCTTGGTGGAGGAACTGACTCCAAGATTTTCTCAACCAATAGGTGACAGTGAGAAGGTGCAACTCAAACATCTCATGAAGAGTTTGATTAGGAGTTTACTTCTTTTAGAGGCCTAATAAACATCAAAAACAACCTATGCTATACATTTATTCATGCCTACATCACCTAGCCTCGTAACTTGTGCCATTACACAGAGAATCTTGACTTTGACCAAGTCAGACTAGAAACTAGAAATTTTACAGAATGAAATTTTTCAAATAAAAACACAGAAAGTGCAAAAGCGCAGTGCCAACTTTCAGCTGATTTTTAGGTGCCTTAGAGGGGTCAAAATGAAAATATGAGAGAATAGTCAACTAGCCCTTCAAGTCTAGTTTCCATAACAGTTTGAATTTCTGAATTTGGAGCATGGGAAGACCTTCACAAATCCATTCTCCCAATGTTGCTCCAAAAGCACAGTGCCTATCAAAAAATGGTCCAGGATGCTAGTTTTTTGCCACTTTTTTGCACTTTTCTCCCAAACTAAGCCACCTCTACAAAATATGGGCAAATGGGTTTTTAGAGGATGCCAAGCCCTTTCCAAAAATGTAGACATTTCTTCAAATGGATGCCTGAGGAAAAAGCGCAGCACCAAGGCGCATTACTTCCGGAAAGGCCAAATTTATGAATTTAGACCAAAATTTCCCCAAAAAACTCAAAATGCTCAGAATTAGCTCAAAACTGGAGGGAAGGTGTAAAAATGAGTTTTTTATAGCTTCATGGATGCTTTAGCAAGCATCTCCAAGTTTCCCTCATCCTTTTGATCTTTTTGGGACTCCTTTAGCTTGTTTTTAAGTTGTTTCACTTTGACATTGGAAATCATGTTTTGAGCTTGATAATGATGTGCCATGTGTCTGAGCATTTGGTTATCACTATTTTCCTTCTCTAGGAGCTTCTCTAAGCGTTCATTTACACTGTTGAGCCAATATTCTTTATCTTGATGTACCTCTAGGGCAATCCTTTCTTCTAGGTCAAGGTCTTCATTAAGCAATATTTTTTTTTGTTCCTCTTGCAAAGTTTCCTTGATACCTCTGGTTCTTGTTATTTTCCTTTTCCCTTTCATCTATGATGCTTCATGTTCTCTTGATGTCGCAACGTCCTTACCTTGCCAATTTGTTGCATTAACTTAGTTTTTTCCTTTTCTAGGATCAACTCTTTTGCTTTGAGTTGACTGCTTTCCTATTCAAGGAATGATATAATGTACTTTTCTCTTTCCATATTTATTGCCAACTCCTTGATTTGGTAGTCCTTGTCTCTAATAGTCTACCTCATAATTTAAGTCTCATATTCCACTTCTAAATCAATAATCTCTAATTCATGCTCAACTGTCTTCTTATCCTTTGTTGTTGATTCCTGCTTTGTCAATGAAGAATGCTTGGCCCCTTTCTCTTTGTGAGAACAAAACATAAGCCTCTGCCATTTCTTATACACTTTGGTGACCTCTAGCCTAGGTAGCTAAATCTTGTCTGCTATTTTGCTAGATGACCCCATCTCTGTTTGTTGTTTTGGTGCACTTGGGGACTGAGATGTCATATTTTCCTCATGCAATTTTAAAGTTGTTTCTAAAAAAGCTTCCCAAGCCATACCCCTCTTTTCCAGTTGATGAAGGACAATGGTTTTGATGATATTATGATGAAACAATCTTGGAGAGTGATCTTTGTCCTTTAACTGTATCTTTCCAGACATTTTTGAAATACTCCTAAATAGGTAATTGCACATGTTGAGTGGATTTTGAGATATGAAGTGCATCAAGAGGAAAATATGATAGAAATACAACCTTGAGAATCTACCTTCATAGGTAAAGAACCTCATGATGGTATTCATTAAAGGGGCATAATTCTCAAGAAAATATCTGAAAGGCATGAGGTGAATATGTGTATCTCTATATGGAATCTTTAAGAAGGGCTTGTAGTTTTCAAGATCTAGACTCATTCCCTTGAACCAATACTCGCCATTGTTTGGTAAACCAGTTGTCAGTGAGATGGAGGCCACTGAGAAGATAAAATCAATACCAACAATGACAACAATCTCCCCTTTCAAATGTGTAGCTACCCAATCTGTCAACTACTCATAAAACCCTGCTTCGCTTACTCTTTTACAAAATTCAAAACAGTGAACATCCTCAAAGCATTTCTTGATAAAAGGATAGGATTTGATTTGGTTGCAATCTGATCATTCATATCTGAGAATCCTCCCTCCTTTGTGTTGTCTCTTTCTTTCTGGTGAATATTCAACCTCCATGATGACATAAAGTCCTAGCAGTAGGAAGTGAAAATATATGTGAGGTGAGAATGAAAATGAAGTGATATGTGAGAGATTTTGACAAAATGATGGGAGGGTTTTATGAAAGATGAGATGAATTAGAAAAACAGATGTAAATGATTGAGGAAAATAGTGGCCAAATGTGGTTTCTTGTAAGTGAGACCAAGAAGATTTATAATGAGATTTTCCCAAAATAACTCTAAGAATGAGCTAGGGTTTGTTTTTTTAGCATTTAAACTTTGTTTGGAGGTGGATGAACCGGTGAAAATGACTCATCAAACATGTCTGAAGGTGTAGAAAATCATTTTACATGTTTTGGAGATGAAAATTTATGATGACCATTTCTACCCTAGCATTTCCCATAGAAATTTTGCTACAAACCCTAGCTTGAGGAATTATTGACATGGAATGAAAATGGGAAAGCAAATATAGAGGGAAATGATGTACTTACTTGTTCTTCAGCGTTAGAAAGAAATTTGACTGAGTTTGAAATATTTTTTTTTAATTTTAGGACAATTTGGGTGAGTTTCGGGTACTCTGTCCCATGCACAGTGCCAAAGCACGGTGCAGTTCACCTACGTCCAGTGCCTGCCTTCAAAGCACAATGCAATGTATCTACGAGCAACGCCTCCAATTTTTGGCCAATTTCTCCTAGGAAAAGAGGTTTTTGCTTTTTTGGGCGAGTGAGCTCGATGATGAGGAGTGAATGAGACATGAATGAAAAGGTTTTGAGTATTTTTGAGTTTATATAGGGATAATTTCTTCACCTTTTCAAAAAGAGAAAAGAAACTAATCCTCCTTTGTGAATTGATTTCATTTTTTGAAGGCAGTTTTTGCCTTTACCATTGCAAATGTGATTTTTTTCATCTCCTGAGTGCTGGAGCTTCCTTCTTTTGAAACCTTTGATGTCATGAAAATATGAAAAGTGTGTGAATAAATCATGATCAATTCTTCAACTGTTGCTTTGTCATGTTTGACTTATTTTTGGTTTTTTTTATGGACATGGTGGACCTTGGGGACCCTTGTGACGTAATGGATGACCTAAGACCTAATGGAATGATGATGATGACTTGACCCATTTTCATGATGTATGATAAGCAACTAGCATGAATGAAATTTCAAACAATGACTCCATCTCTGGACTGACCATATAATGACCAAATTTGTTGTGTAAACCTAGTAACAGAAAAATTTGATGATGAAAGCCTGAAAAGATCATGGAAAAAAGCATTTTTTGATCCAGGTGATAGGTTAACAATACTGACACTAGTAGCTCTCATAAAATATCCTCTCTTTTTCTCACTCAGAATACAGATCTACATAAATGCAATACAATTCCCTAATATATAGTGAGGGGTTGCCTTCTAGGGTAAAAAACCCTAAATTAAACATAACTTCTATTGTTAGATCTCCGCCTAATGAGCAACCTAGGTTGACTATGAAATTACAACATTTTACAAGGCAATTTTACATCTATTTTTAGCTTTGGGGACGCTGCCCTCGATCCCCCGCTAGGGGGGCCTTCCAAAGATCGTAACCACCCCCCTGGACCCTCCTTGCAGTGCAAATATTACGGGCAGCGTTGTTGCCACATTACGAACTGGGGTTCAATGTGGTGATACCTTTGGATAAAGAAGATAATCAGGCTCCACACCCAATAATCTCCCACTTGGAGACTGATTATAACAACTCTACCACTGCTTCATTTGCTGAACAATGACTCCACTTTGGACCTATTTTTTTCTCATCTTCATCACCACACTTGAAGACCAATTGAAATTGAGAAAAATCTCAATTTCTCCCTGGTTACAACTTTTGTTAACATATTTGCAGGATTCTAGCTAGTGTGTATCTTTTCCAGCTTCAACTATCCATCCTCCAACACTGACCATATGAAATGATACTTGAGCTATATATGTTTTGTCTTAGAATGAAATGTAGAATTCTTTGCAAGATGTATGGCACTCTAGCTGTCATTGTATAACCTGCCCAACTCCTGCTTCTTACCCAATTCATCCAGAAACCTTTGTAACCAAATCATTTCTTTACTAGCCTTTGTAGGAGCAACATACTCTACTTCCATTTTTGAGAGTGCAACAACACTTTGCAGTTTTGAAACCCTACTAACAGCTATTCCACCTATGGTAAACACATACCCTATTGTGCTCCTCCTGCTATGTCTATCACCCACTATATCTGCATCAACATGTCCTTGTAGAGCAATGTTTGAACCACCAAAGGATAATGCTTGATTTGTGGTACCTCTCAAATACCTGAGAATCCACATCACTGCCATCCAATGTTATTTTCCTAGATTGTGCATGTACTTGCTTACAACTCCCACTGCATGTGCAATATCAGGCCTTGTGCAAACCATTGCATACATTAAGCTTCCAACTTCTGATGCATATGGAACTTTAGACATATAAGCCATTTGTTCCTCAGTCTTGGGACACAACTACTTACTAAGTTTGAAATGGCTAGCCAAGGGTATACTAATTGGTTTTGCATTTTGCATATTAAATCTTTTCAACACTTTTTCTATGTACTCACTCTGACACAATGTTAATTTTCAATTCTTCATGTCTCTAGTTATTCTCATACCAAGGATTTGTTTTGCAACACCCAAATCCTTCATTGCAAATGAGTTTTCCAATTTTCTTTTGGGCACATTTATTTCCTGGATGTTAGAACCTGCAACAAGCATGTCATATACATACAATAACAATATAAAATCATTTCCATAATTTTTCCTTTTGAGATAAACAAAATGATCAGAGTGACCCTTAGTATAACCTTGTTTAGACATGAACCTGTCAAATTTTAGATACCACTGCCTTGGAGCCTGTTTTAAGCCATACAATCTCTTCTTCAACCTGCACACTAGTTTTTCCTTCCCTTTTACCTCATATCCTTGTGGTTGCTGCATATGTATCTCTTCCTCCAAATCCCCATGGAGAAAGGTTGTATTTACATCTAAATGCTCAAGATGCAAATCTTCAACTATTACTAGAATTAAAATAGTTCTGATTGAAGTCATTTTAACAACAGGAGGAAATATCTCATCAAATTCTATACCCTTTTTTTGTGCAAACTCCTTCACCACAAGTCTAGCTTTATACCTTTTTCTACCTCCATCTTCTTCCTTCAACCTGTAAACCGATTTATTTTTCAATGTTGTTTTACCTGCAGGCAACCTGACTAAGTTCCAAGTTTGGTTATGTGTTAAGGAGTCCATCTCTTCTTTCATGGCTTGCTCCCACTTCTTCCTGGTTTCTACCTACACTACTTCTTCATAACATTCTGGTTCATCAGAATCAGTTAATAATACATAATATAATGAAGGAGAGTATCGTTCAAGGGGTCCACTTATCTTAGTAGATCTTCTAACACCACTTTCATGCATTTGAGGTGCTTGTTGCTGTTGTGGTTGCTCTGGATGTTGATTATTATGATTTTCAAGCACCTTCACTTTTTTTATGATCTCATCAAACACTGTTTATTCTCTATTTTCTTTTTCCTATTTCTTTTCCTGCAGCTGATCCTTATACAAAACCTTTTCATTGAAAATGACATCTCTGCTCCTAATGATTTTTTGTTTTCCATAATCATAAAAGTGATAACCAAAATCATTAACACCATATCCAATAAATGTACATTTCTTTTATTTTGCCTCAAGCGTTGTTTTATTTTATTTATTAATGTGGACAAAGGCTTCACAATCAAAAGCCTTTAAAAATGAGTAGTTTACCTTTTCACGTGTCCATGCCTCCTCTGGAATGCCACCATCCAAGGAACTTGAAAGCCCTCTGTTTATTAGATAAACAACAATATCTACAACATCTACCCAAAATTGTAAAGGCAATCTTGCATGCAATCTCATGCACCTTCCACGCTCCATGATTGTCTTGATCATCCTTTCTGAAACACCATTTTCTTGTGGTGTTCCTGGAACTATCTTCTCTCTACAAATTCCATTCTCTGAACAATACCTATCAAACTCTTTGCTACAATATTCACCTCCATTGTTTGATCTGAGACACTTCAACCTTTTTCCTATCTCATTTTCAACC
>APFE031284440.1:124649-155174 GCA_000404065.3 Pinus taeda
TCATGTATAAATATGTATTGTAACATTGAAAGGAAAATAATGAAAAATCAAGTTGGTAGTCCCGGTTTTGGGATCCAGTGGGAAATCTCTCTGTATATGTGTTTTATGTGTTATGCTCTCGCATTCTTATTTTTCCTGTGATTTAGAATTCGTATGCAGGTAATTTCTGTATGGGGTTAAAAAGCTACAGGTAGAAGAATTTACTGGGAAATTCAAAGTTGCAGAAGAATTGGTTGGGTAGGTTGAAGTTGCAGAAGAGTTTGTTGTGCATATAAAAGTTGCATAAGAATACATTGGGTAGGTCGAAGTTCCAGAATAATCTCTTGGACAAGTCGAAATTGAAAAAGTTGCTAGAATCAAGGTTTTTCTTTGTCTTGGAGGCTTTTGGTCAAGGTTAATAGGTCTTGGAATTCTTCAATTGAATTTCTATAAGAAGAGAAGAATTATTGTGGGTTTTTGTCTCAGCTGGAGAGGTTTTGGACCTAGATGATTTCCTACATCTTGTGTCCTATTGTCTCTTTGATTTTATGGTTTGGTAATGGTTTTATGATAAACAGCACTAATTATAATCAAGCGTAAGAAGAATCTACTCAAGTTAAGTAAAAACACATCACAAGCAATTGTCAAAGTAAGAAAAATCAACTAATCTAGTTTCCCTAGATTTCTCAACATAGTATCAAAGCTAAGGCATCAAGACAAGGAAAGGCAACTTAAAGAAGGACACTCAAGGGTCGAAGCACTAAAAAACATATAATAAGAATCAAGAAGAGTTTGATAAAGAAATATAAAGAAGCTTTATACCCAATGAAGGAAGAATAACGAAAATCAAGCATTTCCTACTCTATTTTGGGTTAATTCTCCTACACACGTGTAAAGGTCAGGGCATCATCCTGTAGCAGTAGAAGTCAAAAATTGTAATCACTCAAAGGAGTCAAAGTTTAGGTTAAACAAGGATTGTTTAGAAAGCTGAATTCGCAAGAGGAGTAAAGTTCAAGAAAAGTCAAAATGAGGCAAGTCTAACCATATTCTAGCTACATGTGTGACCCAGGTTTTTTGCAGGAGAAGTCGAAATTGCAGTCCTACAACAACAAGCCTAAAATATGAAGAAGGGTCGAAATATGAAGTTGTAAGAAGACCCAAAAAATCTATATCATCCAT
Source organism: Pinus taeda (assembly GCA_000404065.3). Taxonomy (NCBI): domain Eukaryota; kingdom Viridiplantae; phylum Streptophyta; class Pinopsida; order Pinales; family Pinaceae; genus Pinus; species Pinus taeda. Next base: position 125,808 of record APFE031284440.1, read on the forward strand.
ATAATAACTACACATTGAAGCATCTAAAAGTATCTACATTCTATTGAAGCAGGAAGAAGCGTAATCATCGTCATCAAGGAATCAAGGTGATCTCCCTCTCGTTGATGGATCAATTTTGATGGAAGACATCTTATATCATCATCAAAATAAATAAGGGATCAATTTAAATATATTAACATCAAGTATCATCTTCACTTTATAAGTAAGTATCTTTATATCTATAATTGGATCTATGAAAATGACTTCATTTTGCAAGGAGAGCAACAAATTGATTGGGTTGTCAAAATTTCTTGCATGGAAGAAGAGGATATATTTGATCCTCATAGAAATTGAAGTCGTTGAGCACGTTAAGGGTTCTATCACTAAACATCCAAAGGAATAAGCTCAATCTCTAGATGAATACATGAAAAAGGAAATAAGGGCTCAAAGAATCCTTATGAGCAAAATTGGAAAAGTGAAAAGACATTTATGACAAACTGGTGGAATTATTCTCCGTAAGTTTTGCAGGGGAAGTGATATCATTAAGAACCAATCTCTATAAGATGATGATATCAAAGGAGGAAGGAATGATACTTTACAAGGGTGTCTGAAATGGGGATCTGACTGCAAGAGTTGGGAGAGATAATGTCTAATAAGGAAACAACTACTATAGTACTCAATGCACTACCAGAGGAATGAGATAACTTTACATCAATCATTAATGGGAAGAAGGAAGTTACTCCATTCAATGAGATGTGGTCATTATGAAAAATTGAAGAAACCAGGATGAAGGAAAAAAGTGATGTAGGAACAAATGAGCAAACTAAAGCATATGTTGCCATGGTGAAGAGAAAAGGGACATTTGGGAAATTTGGTCTTTAGAAAAGGAAGAAGAATATGGCGAGGTCTCAATGCTATGGTTATGGGGCACTATAAGAGAGATTATCCTAATCTCAAGAAGGACAAAAACAAAAGAGGAAGGGAAAAATCCCATATCACTAAAGAAGTGGAAGAAGATGAAAAGAATAAATCCAAGAAGGAAGAAGTAAAATAGCTCTACTATGATTTAGATAAGTATTTTCCACCTAGTTCTTGTCAGTTTTTGTAAATATAGATATCATGGTAGTAATAATTAGAAGCATGATAGGATGCATCATTTTAGGGGATGGCATCATAATAGCTTATGATTAAAATTAAGAGATCATGGGAAGCTTGAAAGATAGTTGAAGTTTGTAGTACTCACTATTAGAAGGAAGTAGCTCTTGATAACCTCATTAAAAGCATAAGTAGTACTTATTGGTAGAAGTGAGTCATATAGTATAGAACTCATCATACATCATTGGGAAGAAGCATCTACAAGATGAGGATAATCATGATCCTCAGCTAGAATCTTCATTGGAAGGTCCATCTCTTAGAAGAAGAAAATGTCTCGCTGAGAATTCTACTTTGGATGGGATTAATTGTTTGAAAGAATGATGGTAAGATGAAAAAATAACGCAACATGTCAAAGATTATTGAAGCACTCTCAATCAAGGATAGGAAGCTACTAAAGGAAGTCTAGATGACCAAAGGTGAAAAGAGGTATGTATGCATATGTTTAATAAATGTATTCATGTTATATAGTTGCAGATAACATGGATAAATGCTCCACCTCATGAGCATGGTCAAGAGAAAGGGATATCCTCCTTTGGAAATATGCATAAATGCATGGTTCACATATTGACTAGACAAAATCAACACAATAAGTCCTCATATGGAATATGAGGTGGTTGATAAAAATGAAGGAGCTATGATTGGAAGTTCCTGGGAAGAAATGTGTGAATAAAGAAAGGAAGAGATCATGAAAGATGAAATTGTGGAGAAGGAATTCAAAATCCAATGACTAAAATATTTGACTATGATATCTCCATGGGAAAGATATGAAGACCCTGATGAAAATTTTTAAAACATATTAATATATATAAAAAATTTAAATAAAAAAATTAAAATTAATTAAAATAAATAAAAATAATAAAAATTATTAATTCAGCCGACATGTTTGTTATTCCTAAATGTTCCATCCTCATCACTATTTATTTCTTCTCCGCTGCTCTTCTGTCATCATCATTCTCTCATCCTGAAGATGGATCCCACTTGGGATTTGAAACGTTGGTTCAAAAATGATAAAACTGTGGATTCTCCGGTCAATTATTCAAAAGACCGTGATGAAGTTTGGAAAAGAAGGAGACCCTTGACATTGTTTATCCTGGAGATGTATCAAATATATGTGTAGGATGTTAATATTGCAAGAAAACATATGTCATAATGAAGGACCATCACAAAAGGTAATTTTGATTTGATGTACTTTTTTATTTTTGAATAACATATGGACGGGTTAATGTAGGGATACCAGAAAAAAAGAGTTTTGGATGTTGTCTACAACTAGCACTCATGTGGTGGGATAAAAATCCTAATGGAAACATAATGTGGAAGAAGTAGTTGTATGAAGGAAAGTTGGATGTGGACTATAAAATCACTTTTTGATAAGGGGAAGAATGACATGACTAACTTGAGGAAAGTGTTGGATGGTTGATTCCCTACAATATGAAGGCTCCATAATATTAAAGATAAAATTCATGACATCAAATGGAGGAGCACTACAAGCATATGAAGGTCCCATGATCTCCACTAATGAATAAAAAATTATTGTTGGAAATAAATCCCTAGTTAGGAGGGATCCTGGAAACATGTTTCTAACTTGATAGGAACTTGCAAACAAGTCCTTGGCTAAGAGCGATCTTGGAAGAAAGGCCCTATGATCCTGGAAAAGTCCATAGATAAGAGGTAGCTTGAGAACATTTCTTTATAGGAATGGATATATCCTCCCCAGATGAGAGGGAGAGATATACACATAATTCTTGTCTTCACTTGGGAAGAAAGAATGGAGGATTGGGTAAGTGTCTCACATCCAATACTATTTGAGGATGTGGTAGGGCATCCAAGACAAGAGTAGTCATAGAGGACCAATATTCTTTGAGGACTAGGAATCGAAGATAATAATAGTCCTAGTGGAACATAATCTGAGAGAACCTAGGTGGGGTATGTTCCAAGAGATACAACGACAAGGGTGTCTATAAATCAATACTCTCACTAGCATTGTACTTTGATCTTGTGAAAAGATAGAGTTGTTAGTCAAGGCCTTGCTATGTGACAATGATGGATGATATGATTCTATACAAATGGGTTGTCAATCCGACTCTTATTATGAGAATTCTTCATATTGAGAATGTCCAAGTACCTTGTATGACTTATGTAATTAAGAGGGAGCATTGAAATATGTAACTAGGTTTAGTATTCATAATGGAATATGTAATCATGATTTTATGTATTTAATGAAAAGAGAAAAATAAATTTATTATTATTCTTGAGGCATGGGTTTCATGCTCAAGGGAATTTTATTTTTACTTCAAGCACCCATTGAGTGCTTCTAGGTTTTTTATAAAATCAATTAAGTCATTGTCATGCCTTGAAGACCCATTTGGGAATGTTACATATTGTAAAGAAAATTTATTTGAGTCAAACTAGAATCAAAAGACATGCTAGGACCTCATCATGACACAAAGATCAAGTCGTCCTAGATGAAGGGACAAGTGGGCCTAAAGAGAGAAATTTGTACCCCTCAAAAGCCTATAAATAAGAAGGAACTAGACCTCATTGTGACTCACTCAAGAAAGTTCAATCTTCTCAAGATAGAAGTTGGTAAAAGGATGAAACTGAAGGAGAAGAACTAGATCAAATTTTTTGTGCCTCTCTCTCTCTCTCTCATGTTAGGGTTTCTACATTTGATGGAAAGAATAATTTGTTGGGTAGAAGAATTTGCTGGGAAAGTAAAAGTTACATAAGAATTTTTTGGGTAGTTTGAAGTTGTATAAGTGTTTGCTAGGCATATCAAAGTTGCAAAATAATGTGTTGGTAGGTTGAAGTTCCAGAAGAATTTGTTGGGCAAGTCAAAATTGTAGAAGTTGTTGGAATCAAGGTTTGACTTGGTCTTGGAGGGTCTTGGTCAAGGGTCATAGATCTTGGAATTTGTCAATTGAAGTTATATAGGAAGAGAAGAATTCCAGTGGGTTTTCCTTTCAATTGGAGAGGTTTTGGCCCTGGATGATTGCCTACATATTGTGTCCTATTGTCTCTTTGATTTTATTGTTTGGTAGTTGTTTTATGACAAATAACACTAATAATAATCAAGTGCAAGAAGAAGATAATCAAGTTAAGTAAAAATACATCACAAGAAGTTATCAAAGTAAGAGAAGTCACCTAATGTAGTTGCCCTAGATTTCTCAAGAACAAGTAGATCAAAGATCAATACCAATGTATTATGTGGTTAAAAATGTTAGAAAGAAAAATAATCCATGGCCCCAACAGATGAGTTCTTTAAGTGAATATTTATTTATATGATATGATATTCACTCTCTAACATTTTTAGAGAGAAAAGGAAAATAGATTACATATGAGTTCTTTAAGTGAATATCATATACCAATCAAGTGTTAATCCACATACCAATATGACCATTAATGTTGAAAGAAGATGCATCAGCATATCACTTTATGTTGATAAAATAATCATGACCATTGAGTTATCTATTAAAAATAAAAACTAAAGAAGCACATGAATAAAACACACTTTACTTGGAGACACATTAGACCAAGTTGATCTTAACTAGCTCCTAATGTTAGGAATAAATCATAGAACAATAAAATCAAAATGAATGTGGAAGTAAAATGTAGAATGAAACAATACATAGGAGACGCCAATATACATGATTCACTTTATTTGGGCTACATCCAAGGAGAAAGAGCCATTCCTTCATTTTATTCCACCCAACAAAATGAAGGGATTACAACTTACAACACATATGTTGTAATATCCTCTTCTCTCTATCATAGTTTCCCCCCTCTCAATTGCAATTCTCTCTTAATAATAAAAAACTACAATACAATTCCCTCATAAAAGAGGGTTTCCTTCTAGGGAAAAAAAACCTTAGCATAACATCTATAGTAATATCTGTGACCTAATGATTAATGGTCTAGATTGACTATGAAATTACGATATTTTATAAAGAAATTCTCTTCTACGACACTACACCCTAACCCCTACTAGGGGGCTCCAAATAATTATCCCCAGCCCCCATGGAACCCCCAGAGATATAATTAGGTGGGTAATCCCCCCTACAACCCCCATCAGGAATCGAAGTCCAAATTTGGTTGAAAAAACACCTCTCAATCAGGAATAGAGAATGATTACAACAAATCCAGTGCTACTACACCTTCAAGACTATGATTCAATTATGGACCTAGCTAGAGTCTCATCCCCATCATCATGCTTCAATACTAAATTAAACTAAGTATAAACTCATCTTATGCTTGGTTACTACCTTCATTAACATGTTTGCGGGATTTTGGCTAGTACGTATCTTTTCCAACTTCAATTGTTCATCTTCCAAAATTGATCATATGAAATGATAAATAATCTATATATGCTTGGTATTTCAATGAAAGGATGGTTTCTTTACAAGGTGAATGAAAATGTTTCTATCACTATACAACTTGCTATTCAAATTTGAGACTTTTGCAAGATGAATACTATTGATAAATTGTTTCTAGATCCAATGCATCAGGTTTTTATTTTTCTTCGAAGTTCGAAACCAACATATGTGGCTCATGATATTTCATTCATCTTGATGATGAGCCACATACGTTGGTACAAAACGTCGAATAAAAATAAAACCCCTATGCATTGGATCCATAAACAACTTATCAACAACATGCTATTCTTCTACTTCTTTCCCAAATCCTCCTCAATCTCTGTAACTAAATCATATATTTACTAGTCTCTATAGTAGAAACATACTATACTTTTGTTGTTGAAAGTGCAACAACCCTTTTTAATTTTGAAATCCAACTTACTTTTGATCCACCTATCTTAAGAATATACTATGCGGTGCTCCTCCTACTATCTATATCACTTTTCATATCTGAGTCAACATATCCTTGTAGAAAAATGTTTGAACCTCCAAATTATAATTCTTAAGTAGTATTAGTACCTCTCAAATATCGGATGAGTCATTTTACTGCCTTCCAATGCTCTTTACCTAGATTGTTGATATACCCACTCACAACTCCCACTACATGTGCAATATGTAGCCTTGTGCAAACCATTGCATATACCAAGATACAAACCTCTGATGAATATAGAACATTGGTAATGTATTATATTTCCTCTCATGTCTCTATATATATCTCCTTCATCAATTTGAATTGGCTAGTCGAAGGTGTACTAACCAGTTTTACATGTTTGATTTTAAATCTTTCTAACACATTTTCCATGTACTCACTCTAACATTGTAATGTTAATTTATGATTTTTATTCTCTCATTATTATCATACTAAGGATTTTCTTTGCATCACCCAAACTATTCATAACAAATGAAAGAACTAAATTTATTTTAAGGAAATTTATATCTTACATGTTAGTTCTTGCACAGTGCAACAAGCATGTCATCTACATGCAATAACATGATAATATAACTACCATTCTCTAGTTTCTTAAAATAAACACAATGGTAAAAATGACATCCACTATAACGTTGTTTTTTCATAAACTTTTGAAACTTAAAATACCACTAATTTGGTGTTTTCTTTAAACCAAACAAGATTTTCTTCCATTTGCATAGTAAGTTTTGCTTCCCTTTGACCTCATATCCCTATGGTATTACATACAAATCCCTTACCCTAAGTCCTATGGAGAAAATCTATATCTACATCTAAGTATTCAATATTAAAATCTTCTACTATCACTAAACTTAAAATAGTTCTAATTGAACTCATTTTAACAATATGATAAAAATATTTCATTGAAATATATACCTTTCTTCTATGTAAATCCCTTTACAATAAGATTGGCCTTGTACCTAGTTTTTCTTCCATCTTCTTCCTTCAACTTGTAAACCCATTTATTCTATAATGTTCTTTTACCTATAGGAAACAAGACCAAGTCCCAAGTATGCTTATGTACTAAAGATTCCATCTCTTCTTTCCTTCCTTGCTACCATTTCAATTTGGTTTCTACCTGCATTGTTTTTTCATATCATTCTAGTTCACTAGAATCAATAAACAATACATAATACAATGAGAGAGTATCATTTAGGAGGTTTATTTAAACTAGTTTATCTTCTAACAACACTTGTAGGATTTTAGGTACCTGTTGTTGTTGAACATTTTAATTTTCTGGCACCTTTGGAATTTTATTTTTTTCATTTAATATAGTAATGTGCATTATGCATTTTACTTTTCTTGTTTCTTTTTTTTTTCCACTTATCTTTGTCCATGGCCTTCTGATTGAATTCTCATCTCTATTCATATTGATTTTTTTTATTTTCACAATCCCATAAATAATAGCCAAAATCACTCATTCCATATCCAATAAAACTATACTTCTTGGTTTTTTCCTCAAAATGTTATTCTATTTTCTCTATTAATATATACAAATGCTTCACAACCAAAATTCTTTAGAAATTAGTAGTCTACCTTTTTAGCTTTCCATGCCTCCTCAAGAATGCCACCATCCAAGGAACTTGAAGGTCCTCTATTTATTAACTAAACAACATCATCCACAAGATATACCCAAAACTATAAGGTAAATCCTACATGCAATCTCACAGTCCTTGCACACTTGATGATTGTATTGTTCAACCTTTCTGATATACTATGTTCTTATTGTGTTCTTGGAATTGGCTTCTCTCTACGAATCCCATGGTATGGAAAACAACTATCAAACTCCTTGCTACAATATTCACCTCTATTATTTGATCTAAGGCACTTCCACTTATTTTCTATTTCATTCTCAACCAAAGCTTTCCATTTCTTAATAGTATCAATGACATCGTATTTGCTTCTAATGCAATAAATCCAAGTTTTCCTAGTTTCTTCATCAATAAAAGTAACATAATATTAACATAAACCAAGACATGATACCTGAGCTGGCCCCATACATTGGTATGCATAAGCTCTAACTTTTCACTCTTCTTTTCCTTTCCAACTTTGAGAAATATTACTATTTTTTGTTTTCCATAAACACATTGCTCACATAAATCCAAATCAACCTTCTTCAAATATAGTAATAATCTGAGTTGAGAATATGCATCTCCTTCTCACTCATGTGCCCGAGCCTATGATGCCACAATGCTATATCCTCTATTGTAGAAGCTAAAAATATAGAATGGCTAACATTATGGTACATAAATACAATGTACCTACCTTCTCTCCTTTTTTATTATCAAAGATCCTCTAGTGTTGTTCCGTGATTTTCCTATAAATGTGACTATAAAATATTTGCTTCTCGACTTCCCTATTGAATTATATTTATTCCTAGATTAGGAATGTTCCTTACCTATGTCAACAACCATTGGTTACCATTATATAATTTCATCGATACCTTATACTTTCCAACATTTTTACATCGTTCATCATAACCTACGTAAACTTGTCCAAAATCACCTTAAACAAAATCTTGAAAATATTTCCTATGGGGTGTCACATGAAATGAAGTCTCTAAGTCTACCACTGAATAATCAATAATGTTATATATTAAAAGGATCAAATCAATTTGTAACTCATCACCTACTACAATTTCTTCCTTATTATTCTCTTGCTTTCCATCTCCTTTTCTTATTTTAGAGACCAATAGTATTGCTAGTATTCCAACCTCCCTCTAGATTTGGATCTATCCTTCTTAGACTTTCGATGTTTCCCTATGATTTTTCCTCTCTCCATTTGTCTTCTTATATTCTCTAGAGTCAAAGTATTGTGTGACGTCTCAACTATGCTTTTCCTTCACATTTCCTTACTTAAGGATAAAATCAATAACGTTAATGAACTTTAAGTGTTTGAACTAGAGTCATAATTATTCACAACCGTGACCAAGCCATTCCAAATTTGTCTGAATGAGCACAAAATCAAAATATCCCTAACCTCATCATCAAAGTTTACTCTTACATAACTTAATTGATTGGTGACCATGTTAAATTCATTTAAATGATTAACAATAAACCCACCTTTTGATATCTTCATATTAAATAAATGCTTCATAAGAAAGACCTTGTTGGAAGCTGAGGGATTTTGTAAATTTTAGCCGATTTTGTCATCAAGCCCTCCATTGTATTTTCTTTTAAAATGTTGAAATCCACCAATGTTTCAAGGAACAGTTGTATTGTTCCCAATTCATTTTTTTCAAGAATCTCACATTCTTCATCTTTTATAGTCACCAACTTCTTTCCTATTCCTCTCAATGGTAGAAAATTATTTTTTTGATATATATAATCTCCTTTTTGCATCTTCGAAAGTTGATAGTTTTGGCCATTAAAAGTCTTGATCCTCAAAACTTCTTCCACCATTACTCCCACTCGAACCAAAAACCATCCTTTCCTATGAGTTTTATTAACTCAATAAACCTTTGTCTATGATACTAATTGTTATGAATAAAACCACAAAGAAATAAAATAAAAATGAATGTCAAAATAGAACATAGAATCAAAAAAGAAAAAGGAGACACCAATATATGTGGTTCACCTAATTTGGTATACATCCAAAAAGAAATAGGTATTCTTTTTCATTATGTTTATAAAATTAATGGATTGCAACCTATAGCACATCTGATATAATCTCATCTTCTCTCTCTCTCTCTCTCTATCACAATCTCCTCCTTCCTCTAAGTTACAGTGATATCTTAATAATACATAGCCACAATATGATTCCCTCATAAAAGAGGGTTTCCTTCTAAATAAAAAAACCCTAACATAAAATCTATTATCAAATCATTGACCTAATGATGAAGAGTCCAAATTGACTATGATATTATGATATTTTACAAAAAATTATCTTTGAGGGTGCTTTCCCCAAATCCCTTCAAAAGGGGGCTCCAAAGATTTTTCATCGACCTCCCTGGACCCCTTAGTGACAATAGTATAGGGGAAACCCGCTACACCCTGTCACAAATTAGGGTCCAAATGTGGCTGAAAACAAGATCTCTAAATCAAGAAGATAATCATACTCCATAACCAACACCTAAGTGTCTAAATATCCTAACATCCCTCCTTAAACACATTTTAGGATAGACTGAAGGATTTAGAAATGTAAGACAAAGGATAATGAAGGACACATTAGAATCCATTCCTCCTAAATGTCAGCTTCCTAAAATCTGAAGATAGATCAAAGTTTGGAAAACTTCACTTTTGTAAGAGATTTTGTGAAAATATCAAGGACTTAATCATTTGTATGGTAATAGAGCATTGCAAGTGTGCGATCTTGAATAAGATTTCTAATGAAGTATATGTCTTTCTAAATCTGTTTGCTACATTGATGTTGAACTAGAACTTTCATGAGTTTAATGGCATTATGATTATTGCACAAGAGTGTGGTTGACTATTATTGCTAGAATCCAAACTATTGAATGATATACTAAATCCAAAAGACTCCTTGACTTGTACTAATTGCTTCTCAATACTATACTCTTATGAAATAAATAACAAGTAACATTGTTTATCACAAGGCCATATGACACATTTGAAACCAAGACTAAAAACATAACCTACACTAGAATTGTTATCATTAGAGTTACCAACCGAGTAGGAATAAATGAAACTAATGAACAGAAGAGTGAATCAAATATAATGTATCCCAAACTAAATATACTCCATAAATATCAAAGTATACTTTTTGTTTCTTTCCAATGGCTCCCATGGGTTTTTTTCATACACCAAGCAACAATAACAACAACAAAGGAAATATCAAGAATGGTATGAGTCAAATACAAAAGGGTAACTAACTATAAAAAGTAATATTTAATTTGGATTTGGCATAGATGGAAATGAGTTTGACTTTATAATGGAAGTGAGATGGGGATACTTTACAATCTTCCATGTGAAAGTAGTGAACAAGGTCTCAAGCATAGTTAGAGGCTAGTAAAGGGAAATTCCTTCCTTGGTTTATAGCTCTTGGAGACCAAGAAAATAATGTAAATGTCCTAAGTCAATCATTTCAAATTATTTGTTGAGACTATATCTCACATAGCTTAAAAGTTTGGGGTCAGTGTTAGCATTAATATAAAGGAAAATCCTTATGTTCTAGTTACCTACTTTCTTAGTATAGGAATTATGAGAGGAAAGTTATCTATTTTATCATACCATGCCTAATAATCTTTGTTAAGCCCACAAATATATTTCTTTGAAGGTGGTAAACAAATATGAATTCATTCTCAATATAGCTAGGAGTTTTTTTCCATGTAAGTCTCTTCTTACATATCCTTGTATAAAAAGGATGATTTAGTATCCAATTGATGGGCCTACCATATATTTGAAATATAAAGGGATAGATCAAGGAAGAAAAAATTAATTTTGACTACTGGGGAAAAATTTCATTATAACCAATCCATTATAGTTAGGAGAATCCTTTAGCAACTAATCAGGCCTTATGTATTTCAACACTTCCATTTAATCCATACTTAGTTTTCGTCACCCATTTACATAGAAAAGGTTTTATTCCTTTCAAAATAGGTATAGGATTCCATAAATTATTTTCCATCAAGGAATAATACTCTTCATTCATTGTTGCATCCCAATCTGGATGGTCAAAAGCTTCTATAAATGTTTGTGGATCATGAGTATCAAAAACCTATCCTAAAAGAAATGAGGCTTAACCTTGCATCCCTTGGTAGATCATATGATATAGATTGGATCATTACATAATTTTTCATCTATTTTGCTACTTTCAAGGTGGAAAAATTGAAATAATTCCCTTGTAGGGAACATTTTAGTATTGAAAGTTACATGCAACACTATATCCAAAGATAAAACCTTGCAAGGCACATCTAATGCTAAATATAAAGAACCATAAGAAGAATGCCAAGAATAAGAACCTATTAGGCATGGATTTAGGCATTGAGGTAGAGAGTATCTTGGATGTGGATGAGAAGATTATTTTCACTCTAGTGCTAAAGGAGGTGAATCTAAGTAGCCTTTATCACAAGGAAGGGAAAGAGATGATAGAACTTTTTTATATTAATAGTCAAGTCAAAAATTCCAAGGTAAACACTCTATTCAAATTCAATACATATATGAATTTCAAACAAGTTGATACGGTGAACAACCTTGGGTTGAAAGTTCATGATATTCAAAGCCTATATCCATTGGAATGGGTGAAAAAGAATACAAAAATTAAAGTCACTAAAAATTATAAGATCGAATTTACTAAAAATACATATTTTATTGATGAAGTGGAGCTAAATATAATACTCATTAAGACATATAATATAGTATTTGATAACCACTTTATTTATATGATAGATGTGAACTTGATACAGAAAGAAAACCATCATTGTGAAATCTTATATTTAAACTATTTTTTTTCTAAGAGATAATCTTAAATTACATGTGATGCTTAAATTTCATTACACCAACGTGCATGCTTTATTTTTGGAATATGGGATTCTTTTATTTATTTTTGGGTTAATAAGTGGAAATTCAAGATTCTTTTTATTATTTAATATTAAGTGATTTTGTAATTTGTTGGATGGAAATTCAATTTTTTTTTATCATCTAGTATTAAGTGATTTTGTGATTTGTTGGACCTAATCAAATTAGATATCCACATACAATAGGAGGACAATATACTCATTGTGATTTGAACCCTGACCTCATGGGTTTCACCTAACAAACCTAGCCGTCTCACCACACATCATTGTAAAGCATTAAGTGATTATTATTACATCAATGTGTAATGTGTAAATATCTGTGCTTAAAATTAAAATAAGACGAGGACAAAATAGATGGGAGATGCACAATTCAGTATAAGAATGAAGTGGTAGTTGGAAGTAATTACCAATTGGTCTAATTGGTATAATGTGATGTTATCTTTTTCACCTAGTTTCAAATTCCATAGGGAATTTTTGAATTGTTGTGACAAGGCTTGAGGAATAGACTCTCCTACCTTTGTGGAGTCCATCTCTTGCTCAATTACAAATTCTTGTTATATCTGGTTTATGAGTTGTTGGATATACTATTAGTGTTATAGTGAGAACTACTAGGTTTGATCTTGGGCCTTACCGACATTATTCCAACGAATTGCTTATTCACCATGAAAAAGAAGAAGAAAAAGAAGAAATTAGGTCATAAATTCCTGATATATCTGGCTTACGAACTTTTAGATATATATATGTTACCACTAAATTTGATCCAGAGTCTTAACCCAAATTACTTCAACAAATTAATAATTCACCCTAATAAGCAGCAACAACAACACAAAAAACAAAATCTAAAACTGCGATAATTACAGATTTCCAAAAAACCATTGTAACCAATCTAATCATCTTATATAATTATTATAATTGGTTCACACGTTCAACATTCAAGTATCAAGGATATTGTGACCGATTATAGGGACGTCAAATTTGGAATTACAAATATTTTAGGATCTAAATTAATAAAAATATGTAAATTTACTTCTAATTTTTAGAACCATATATTTATAATAATTAGTCCATCGTTCACTCAACATTCAAGTGTGAAGGATATTCAACTGCAAAGGATGTCAAAAAGTGCAATTGAAAATTCAAATCTATACATATGTCAATTCTAAACGTTTTACTTAAAAGTTAAGCGAACCAAATTGTAAATAATTACAAGAAAATTAATTGATTGAAATGTGATTTAATCATGTTTAAAATTAAAAAATAATTTTGTAAATTTATAAATCATTCTTAATAATTCTATAATTCTTTTTAACATATTCTCAAGTAGATGCAGTAGAGCCAATTTGGCTTTCATTTTCCTGGCCTTTCATTCTACCATGTAATATTGTGTGTGGACAATATGCAAAACAAATATTGTGAACGACTGTCTTGAGAGATACAGGTGTTAAGACAATGGTACGTCATTGTCAAGTCAACCTACAAATTGAGCCTCCGCAAGCAGTGAATGAGATCTAAGAAGAGACAAGCAGCCATTCTTCCTACCGAATGATGCGAGGATCAGCTTGTAGTTGCACAAAATCTTCCTCTTTCAATTTTTACTTCCAGCTTGTTAGCATGGAGTTCGGAACAAACTTTTATCTATTTCTTGTAATACAATTTAAGAGGAAAGAGATTCCTAAGCGAGAGTTCGAAATTTTTGGAGAAAACAATATTTTTTCATTGCTATAACATTATGTTTTTTTATAATACATAGCTGAACCAGTAAGCAATTCCTTGATATTTGCTTATTGAATGAATATGGTGCTGTTACTTTTTGCTCATTTGTTATCTTCTTCGAAGTCGTATTCCTGTTTCTGCTTAACCATGACGATGCAGGATGTGTATTACTCATTGTTGTTGATGGTTGGTTATATTTTGCATTGATATGATCGAGTAATTTATTTGGTTATATTTTGCATTGATATGATCGAGTAATTTATTTGTGAATGAATGTTGTAGATGGAGTAGTCTTAATCGTGTTCAAATCTCTAGAGGCGTTGTCCACACGGCCATAGTGTAGAAGGATACAAGCAATAAGAAAGTAGTCCCATCTCTAGAGGCGTTGCCCATATGGCCATAGTGTAGAAGGATACAAGCAATAAGAAAGTAGTCCCACCCGTGTTTTAACTCGTTTATCTGCCTAAGCGAAATTCACTATCATTTATGGATGAATAAATTTCATTGACAAGCTTGTATATCTACATCGCAGACTTCTCAGTATCTCTCATATTTCATGCAAAAAAATACTAATAGTGCTAGGACATGCTTACATAGTTTAGATTACATTTGTTTATTTACTTAGAACCTAATTTCACTTTACATGGTTTCTTTCAAAATTTTGTTTTGAAATATCTTCTTTTGGAGAAATTTTTTTAAGTGGAAATTGGGCCCACATATTAATCAATATCACTATCCTAAATGGAAAAGGGTCTAATTTAGCCCTTCATTAGGTGATCTCTCTAATGTGGGCTTGGTCATTTCCAAACATTATTTCTAGCACTAGAAGGGGGGTAGGCTGACAAGCTGAACCTTTGGATCTTTGCATTTTAAAGTGTGATTTTTAATGGCTCCTCCCAAATACCTATTTGGATTTATGTTTCTAGATGAGTATCATGCACCACTCCAATGAAGATACTCAATTTCTTGTCAAAGAATACCTTTAATGGAGAGGGTAGAAATTTTGCGTTTGAACATGCTTCTTTATTTGTTCAGTATTGCATTTCTCATAATATGTCTAACAAATGTATCATTTACAAGATATTTACTCTTACTTTTGAAGGCCATGTTAGAAAATGGTGTGAAACATTACCAGTTGCATCCGTCCACACATGGGAATAGTTTGAACATGAATATTTACATGCTTTTCAAGATTATGATTATGATCAAT
Source organism: Pinus taeda (assembly GCA_000404065.3). Classification (NCBI taxonomy): domain Eukaryota; kingdom Viridiplantae; phylum Streptophyta; class Pinopsida; order Pinales; family Pinaceae; genus Pinus; species Pinus taeda. Next base: position 141,215 of record APFE031284440.1, read on the forward strand.
TGTGCTTGGAATTGGAAAGCTTACACGGATATGAAGGTGAATCTGCAAAGGATTTTCTTCTCATAATAAAGTTAATTTCCTTCAAATTTCATCTCGATGATTACCTTCTAGTTCAAATTTAATTCAATGGTTTCTTTACTTTTTCTCCCTTCCTTGCACACAATCTCAAATCAATGATGATGAACATGAAATTTCTTCTTCATACCATGCTTGCTACAATAATATTACGGATGATTCTTCTGAGTTTTCTGATATCATTAATGAAGTTGTTCCAATTTAGAACACTTTAATTATAAATTTTATGAAGATAAATAATTAAAAAATCAAGTATCAAACCCTAATAGTGATGATCATCTTAAGGGTGGAGAAACATTTAGCCTTATATACTCATATAGTCATTTCTCTTTATATCCTAATCTTTTTGTTGATAATACTTCATTTGACAATTATTCTTATCATTTAGTAATTCCTCCACACATGATTTCCATTTTCGAAGATAGAGGAACTATCATAAAACAAATGAGTTATGAATCTCTCATAAGTTATTGTTAGGATGGTGAATCATTAGATGATCATTCCATCAATAGCTCTGAATACTTTCATGCATGCTCATATGAGTATTCTTCTATTTTTTTATTAGCTTGTATGAATAAAGAGAGAGAAATCATTCTTTCTGAACATCTAGATGTTGATGACAATGAGGCACTTCACTCCATGGTAATGGTTACATCTCATGGACAGCATCACAACACATATGTGCATATGCCAAAACCTGGTCAGGGGTTAGAAGCCTGAGCACTAAATCATCAACTAATGGAACTAGTGAGTCACGAGGCAACAATCGTGGTTTTCTCATCTCTCCACGTAATGCAACCTGCGCACTGGGTAATGTGGTCTACATTCTCTTTACAATGGTATCCCTGGTCTCAATGCCAAGCTATGATGGATCATCTAGATCGCTTGGCAATACCATGCTCCGAGACAGTAGTGGCACCACTCTCGGAGGTGGTGGTACATCCGCAGGGCCTCTATGAGTCTCGGGACGATCATAGCTACATCTCCTACTGGATCCATAAAACTCTGACCCGATGCTGGTGTAATATAGCCTCATATGTAGCATGAAATCTACATATAAATGTCGAGCAAAGTAAAGGGGAACCTGGTCATAGTGGGGGAATTGGCCCCAAGCTCCAATGAATCAATCATAAACAAAAGGAGTTACATCAACATTCTTAAAATATCTAAGTGGAATCATACTATGAAGTTGTTATAGCGGCTACAACCACCCTTCAAAAATTTTTCTTAGCTTCATTTTGGAGCCTCCCTACCAACCATCCTTAGCAGCATGTCTTGCACTCTCAAGTAAATAGGCTTCATTGATTTCTCAACAGCTTGCCAGCTTGTGCATGTTAGTTTTCTTCACTCTCCTCACAAGCTTCCATTCCGGACTTGGGCTAGTTCCTCGCTGAGCAGCTACTTCAGGAAATTGCGCAATTTTGGAGGGGACCAGGCTTCCCCCTAGAAATTGCACAAATCTATTGGACAGACTGTTGAGCTCCAAAATTGCACAGAACAGTCAGGCATGCTTCCTTGGAAAAACTCCGCAATCTGGCCCAGCACTGCAGCTCAGCCCAAAAATTGCACAAATCTGTTGGGTAGCCTACTGGGCTCAGAAATTGCGCAATGCAATTAGATAGTCTTCCTTGGGAAAATTGCACAATCTAGCCCAACATTGTAGCTTAGCCCATAAATTTCGCAAATCTGCTAGGCTCAGAATTTGCGCAATGCAGTCAGACAAACTTCTTTGAGAAAACTGTGCAATATGGCCCATCACTATAGCTTGGCCCAGAAATTACGCAATTCTGGGCAATAGTCACTTGCTTCTCCTAGAAATTGTGCAATCCCTCTGGGACAACCAGCCTAGTTCCTCTCAGAAACTGCTCAAGTCCCTCTCTCAGTCAAGTAGTCTGTTGCATGTGTCTTCAGGTTGACTAGTACCCTTCGGGACCGAGCAAAACTGATTTGCATGCATGAGCTGCTCTTCCCGAAATAGCAAAAGCTACCATGCAAAAGGCATCCCTACATCTAGGGATATACTTTTAGTAGCTCGAGGTTACATGAAAAGCTCATTTTAGAAACCTCTTGCCAAGTGTCGTTTTTTCCTAGATCTGGGCATGCTTGTCATAACCTCGATATTATCAAAACTCATGAACCAGACACTGCAAAGCTCATTCCTCACATCGACCTTACAACTCTGACGTCCCACATTACATTGAGGAGTCTTTGGCACTTTCAGCTTAATTGTTTCAGGGTAAGTCTGCGTTTCATGTCTTGCATTGTGTTTCTGCTGCATTTTGTGTTTCGTTTTGTGTAAGTGTTTTCTACTTGATTTCAATGAGCGCTTGTTGTCGTTTTGATGTATGTTAGCTTGTAGAAGCACTGTTTCAGTTTTCGTTCACATCTCATTGTTGTTGCATGAATGACATTGTTTTGCATTGACAGTCGTCATTGCGGCGACTCGCTTCACACGCATGCATTTTTCCTGTTTTCTGAATCTTGCGCTTACTATTTGCATGCATGATCATTCACTCTTGTTTACACTTAGTTTCACCATGCTTTCAAACTTCTCATGTTTTTAGTCACCCGTCGGTGGGTCTGGGCTGCCTTGGCCCAGACCTTGCTTTGCCCAGCTATAATTGCGCATTTCTGGAAGTGAAGGCTTTGCCTTCCCTCCAGGAATTGCACAAGTCTGGCCCAACACTAACCTCTAGGCTTGCATTGCGCAATTATGGGAGGCAGTTGTAACAGCCTTGGTGAAAATTCAATGTAAAAATAGATAAATACCACATAATGATGGCACATGTATTCCAAGCTGAATTTTGGGAAATACATCCTAGGGGGTGTTCATTTGATTGTTTATGGCTAAGGAAATTGGCAAAGGCAATGGTTAAGGCTTTGAAAAGGCATGAGGCATTAATTGGCATTTTATTTATGAAAATAATGGAAATTAGAAGAAAAGGAAGGTGAAAGGTCATAGGTTGCATGTGAGGAGGAAAATGAAGGAAAACAATGGAAAATGAAGAAAATAGAGGCCTCATTAATAAAAAGGCTTCCGAGGATCAGTGGTGAAGGCTTGATCAGTTCAATTTTGGAGCTCTCACATTATTCTCTCTCTCTCGTATTCTTGGATACTTAGAGTTTTCTAGGAGCACTCTTAGAGGGTATGGCATACTTGGATTATTGGAGCAAGAATGCAAAGGAAGAGTAGGAAAGTGCAAGAAGGCATCGACATCAGCAGTTACATCATATTTTCTTGCAAGTACTGAGTTGCTTGTATGATTTCTTCACTAGTTTTGGCATGCATGGCACATGCATGCTGTTTCTTGGTTATGATTTGTCATTGGCATGGAGGATGGCTGAGATTGACAGTGGATTGCCTAGTCTTGCCATTTTCTAGATATCCATGGTGATTGTGGGTTTAATTTCATTGCTTTGTTTTGGTTGGTTCTCATGTTTCCATAGCTTGAATTGAGTTACTAGTCCTAGAAGCCCTAGTTGAACAAACGCTCTGGAAGCCCTGTAACAACTTGGGTTGAATTACTAGTCCTGGAAGCACTGGTTGGACAAACGCTCTAGAAGCCCTTGGTGGGTTGAGTTACTAGTCCTAGAATCCTTGGTTGGACAAATGCTCTAGAAGCCCTGTATGAGCTGTGGGTTGAGTTACTAGTTATGGAAGCCTTGGTTGGACAAACGCTATGGAAGCCCTGGAAGGCTTGGATTGAGATCAATATGATGATGGTTTTGGTGATGTCCGGTTGTGAGGTGGAATCACTATTTGATGGGTTGAGGTGGATGGCCTCTGGAAGCCTTGGATGAGTTTTGATTAATATGTTCTATGAGATCCCACATTCATGCTTGGAATATGGCATGGAGGCGATTGCTGAAGAGAGATTTGGCTCAGCCATTCTATGGTCAGGTGGAACGTGGTAGTCCCATCTCCGGTTGGTTCATTGCATTCATTAATGAGAAATCCATTCCCTTGATTTTCATGTGTAAAGGTATTGATGTATTTATGGATTTGTTGGCTAATCTGTTTATCGTATTTATGTTCCTATTATGCTGGTTATATGCATATTTCATGACAATGACTCTCAGCATGTTTTTACTTGTATATGAATGGATAAGTTGTTTACGAGTTAATGGAGGATAATGTAGCAAATGGAATGAGGGAAAAATGCTTCATAGCGATTCTCAGGTAAGTATGAGATCCCTACACTTAATTATGTTATTTACACCTGTAGGTTACATATTGATGATATGTTTAACAAAATTCATGTCAAGGCTAGTGGGGGTCTGGTGATGATCTTGTTCATATTATTTCTTTTGCATCATTATTTCATTGCGTCCTTACTAATTCTAAGTGAAAAGTCCATTCTGGGCAGTCTCCCGGGCTCTGGGCCGAAAAGGGTGGCTCAAATCCCAGAATGCTAGCATTATTGCTGAGACTAACTCACATGAGCAGTGTCTGGGAAGCGTTATAAAGCACCTAGGAAGTGTTTGGGGAGCGTTAGTCCTGAAACTAACTCGCCTGGGAAATGTCTAGGGAGCGTTACACTGCCCTTAAGTCTCTCAAACAATAGCGGGACCTAGGGATAGGCAATATAAGTGGCTGATTTTTCTCCTGAAGGTTATTTGGATGATGTTGGGTGACTGTATGTGATGTTCTATCAAATCCATTTCCTTAAAGTCACCAAGGAGGTTGAATCTTATCATAATGGCCTCTCGTCGCATGTTTACCCCTACTGGATGGTTGCTTGGGTAGATGTGGGAGGAGGGTGTTACAAAGTGGTACCAGAGCATAGTTCAACTCTCATATTAAATGGGTTGAATGTGTGCGGGTCATGCAAGCATGTCAGTTTCATGTGTGTATCTTACACTTATATACTTGTCACATTTTCTTGATGATGGATTAGAGTTGTAGTATGGTTATCATGGAGAATTTGATATTGATTTCATGAAATGTATTTGAAATAAGTATATGACTGGCTTTATATGGTTATTTTTCGCTTACATCCCTATATGTTAGGTTACATTTTGAATATTTTGATTACATGCATAAGTCTTGTAGGTTGATTACAAGCACTAATTGATTATGTTTGACTACATGTGTTTATGCATATTTGTAGTTGATTAGGCATTTCTTATGCATGTTGTTGGTTGCATGTAGCAATGTGTACAAGGGAGTAATGTTTGATGTCATGCATGAGGTCATGATTTGTGTAGTTGATATGGTCATGCATTGATGACTAAACTCTAGCCAGAATGGTGTATACATGGTTTTGTGCTCATGTGTTATATGTATATATGCAGTTGTTATGCATGTATGGTCTTGGTTATAGTTATGCATGAATAGTAGGTCAAACATGCCTTGCGATTTGTATGAAATTTAGGTCATCATGATGGTATTGGTTGTTATGATGCTAATGTGTTGGTTGAGATAGAGTAGGAGATGCAAATCATCATAATGAGGTTGCAACATTGGACTTTGGGGTAAGAGTAGAACGTCATACAAGTATTGTATGTTTGGCATGTAGGTATGTAGGTTAAAGGATTGTTATATGCATTAAGGTTATATACATTAGGTTTATGTACATGTCTTTGATGTTATGGTTACACTCATGATATATGTTCGATGGTTAGTATAGTTATATGTGCATGTGTCAGATAGTCATGAATGATAGTAACCTATGGTTGTATGCATTTCTTTTGTGGTTCATGTTAGATAACTTGATGATTAGGGTTTTTTTATTGAAATCTTAATGTTGTAATTTGGATTGGTCATATGTGTGATGGTTATGTTCTTTGCATTGAAGACCTTGATGTTATATATAATATGTTAACCGTGTTTGACCGATGCAAATGGTTATGGTTGCAATATTTAGGTATGAGTCAACATATTTGTGATATGGTCTCGTACTAATCTAGATTGATCATACATATGTGATTGTTATGCATGAATGAAAAATGCTTATGAGGTTATGATGTGAACATGTTAGTCAGTTACTGCTATGGATATCATGATTTATGTTTGAGTTGATATGTAGTGAAGTTGGATCGTGCTAACCTAGATTAATTGTGCATACAAGATATCCTCCCCTAAGGTATGGTAAGGTACAAGTTTTCTTATGTCTTATATTTGGTACTTGACTGTTTGATTATGATATCTATTTGGTGTTTGAGTGTTTGGTGTCTAGCTGATTTATTTAACATGGTATGTTGCACGTTAATTGAATGTTGATGAATTGCATAATATGATTATGTGTTCCAATGATCTTGTTTTAATATGGTTGTACTAACACATATGTGTTAAGGAAGTTGATATGTATTTAAGTATACTAGGAGATAGTTGTAGTATTATGCCTAATGACTGTGAGTTGGCTATGGATTATGACATGATGGTTAGTCTTGGTAAAGGTTGAGTTCAAATTTATAGATATGATTGTCTTGATATTTGGAACATGTGGTTGACATATGTGAGAAGTTGCAAGGTAACATGCTTGGAATTAGTATAACAAAGTAATAATTGATCTTCTTACATAACTAACAGATGGGTGATGTGACAGCACATAGTAAGCCTCGATTCCAACAAGGTAAAGAGGTGAAAGAAAGGAATCGGGCAAGAATTCCTTTGGCTATGTTTGGAAGCCCTAATTTCGAATGAATGAGTGCTTTGCAAACATGAAGTCTTCTTAACCTTGATTTTGTTTGAAATTATTTGGATATGTGCTATATTCATGAACATGAACTTGACAGGTATATCAGCTAGTCTTTAGCTACATGTAGATCTGTTAAAGGATTGGAGTCCCTTGAGACATGGCACAAATGTATTGAGTTGCAAGCTTGCAAGCTTGACACAACAAGATAAGGTAACCAATGTATAGTTATGCTTATTTATACATTAACAGTTATGTGTTAATGATATTATAATGCAGGGAGTTGCATGGCAAGAGAGATTGCCATCAATCATTAAGAAGGCTTAAGTTGAGATTTCCCTTGGATGCACTAGGAACAATGGGATTGATTCATGGTTGTTATATGGGAATAATGTCCACATGGATGCTATTATTCCCACTAAGATGTGTGGCTATCTTAGAAACAAACAATCAAAGTCTATTGTTGATTCCTTTTATGAAAATAGATGAGAGGAGAACCAAGAGGGCCAACCTCAGTCTTGCACTCGATTCCCTCTCCTTCTTGATAGAGTTTTGCTGCTTGCTCTTTGTCTGCTCAGCTTCAAAAGGGAGACCTATAGAATCACAACAACATACTACTATGCAAGAAACAAGGATCTAAATTCACAAATAATGTAGGATCAGATGTACATTAACCATATACAAGCATATATAAACAAGTACACGAGGATATGGAAGGAAACAAGAATAGCTTTATTCAGATAAAAGTAGCATGAGTATTACAACCATGAGCAACTCTAACCCAACATTATCCTCCAGCTAGGAAGCCCTTCTTTCACCTCAAGCAAAGAAAAATCACCCAACATTGTGAATGTACAAAAGAATACTGACATCACTTCTCTATAGATTACAAAATTCCAGCCTCTAGATCTCTGTGATGAGGGATCCATATATAGATGATTACAGAGAGTTAAGTCATCTTTTTGGATCTTGATTAGTGTCTTCTCTCTGATAGTTCCTGCTTCCACTTGGAGAATGAGGATCTCTTACTCATCCCTGGTCGAAAATGGAGTGGCGAGTGTGAGAGGGGAAGCTTCTAGAAGATTCCATGATCTTCCACCTCACATTTTGGTCACTGCCATTTGTCCATTCCCAACCATCACACCTTACAGAGGAGAAAAACAGTATGCATCGCACCCTGTACATTGGAAAGGTGATATGCAACGCACCCCCTGCATGGAGCTTTCAGTATGGTCCAGTTTTGACCATTTATGAGCAGTTTTCAGTGGAGAACTTCTGGGAGATGATGTAATCAGTTGACCTTGTTTCTTTAGGCAGTGAAGCAACCCTTTTAGGGACTTAAGAGCCCTTAGTTTATGGACATTTGTGATTGGGGTTGAAGTGCCCAAAAATTTCTATAACAATTTCCCCCCAAAGCATGAAGTCGTTAATCATTTTGGATGTCGGGTGAAATGCTTTACTATGAGGATCTGAAGTTTTTCTGAGTTGGGAGGTGACCTGTAATAAGATACAATACAATACATTATATGACAACATTTTTCATGATCTAGCTGAGGCGGGCATTCCCATGCTCAGATTTATAAACTCATTTTCATGTACATAGGACAGACGATCGTCTGTGTGACAAACTGATGATATGGACACATCATCCTTTGATTTGGATGATCATCTGATCAGAAATGATGTACACTGGATGTTTTTATATTCCTGAATATATCGCAGCCCGGATGGATGAAACCACATCCGGGGTCTTCAAAACTCGTTCGATCTTCACTCGGAGTACAAGTCGATCCATGTGAAAAATGTTTTGGAGTCGAACATGGAAAGACATTGCCTGATTACCAGCCAATGATGTAACCTGTTAAAAGGCGCGAGAGGAATCACCAATAACGACAATGACCCTCAAGGTACTACAGTACAATTCACGTGGTGTGAAAAGGGACTTGGCATCGAACACCACGTAAAATCTCTTGGTCGAAGGCCATTGATGTAAACCTGTCGCCGAAAGTGAGAAACAACTTGCCATTGAGGCATGCAAGCTTCAAAGTACTGAAAGGGTTGTTCCTAAGTCAACTTCTTGGATAATGAGCTAATGTCGACAAGAAGCGAACCGTCGCAGGAGGGCCTTAATGAATCCCACATCAATGACACAGAACGAAGCAAATGATTTTGGAGGTGAAAACAAACTAACAATATGGGGGTTCAGGGTGGTGGTCATGAAGGAATGAAGCATGAATGAATTGCAGTGGGTGAGACTTAGGTGAATTGTCTGAATGACTTCTCTTGAACATATCGGTGACACTGACGATGGATTGGTAGCGTTAACCCCAGAGATGGATAGTTTGATGGACCAAGGGTGAGGACCAGTGAACGAAACAACCCAACCCAACATGGATGCAGAAGGAAAGTGTCATGTTCAAGAGTGACTTGCTACCAATAAAGTTTCTTCTTGTCTTCTTCCTAATTTTCCCCAGTCATTGCTGACCAGTACCTCTTTATTTTTGTCAAGCTTGAGGAGGATAACATATGCTTATTCTATAATCCGCCCTTCGGGCAAACCTGTCGCTATATTCTAGCGAGCCTAGCGACAATGAAACTCATTCTCGTCCTGTTGGACGAGTTTGTCGCTATTTAGTTTAACGAGTTTAATGACAAAGATAACTCAGTCTCTTTCAATTTTAGAGAGTCTGAAAGAAACAGAAAGAGGAATCCAAAGATTCTTTTTCATTGTATAATCCCTTAAGTCCGAAAAAGCGTAAAATAATACAAAAGGGATGAATTTTCGATAGGTTTAACGAGCCGAACAAGACAAGCGCTCGATCTTTTTGTGTAATAATCCCTCAGGTCCAAAAAGATTAAAATCTAGAGGAGGGATAGCACTTCCGATGACTTTAATGAGCCAGAGAGGCCAATCTCTTAGAAATCTTTTCATATTTTACGAGTCATTTGAAAAAAGCTTAAAGGAGACTCGTTTTTGAGGATCGATTGATGATTTCGGGTAGCAGCTGATTCCAGGTAAGATTTGGAATTTTCCAATCACGGCAGTGTCACAAGGATGGCTAATAGAATCACTCTTCGCAGATGTTCCTCGAAGGAGTAAACAATCATATGGAGGCGAATGATCGGCTAAAAACAGAGTAGAGTTGATGATGAGAACACGACCAAGGCTCAAAAGCTGGAGATAAGGCATTCACAATGGTTATTTACCGGTTCATTTTTTAACGAGCTTAAACTCTGGGGGAAACATTTGCTCATGACTTATGTTTATTTTTTAATTAGCTTGAACTATGTGCTAAAACTGCTCGTGGAGGGTTTATTTTTTAACGAGCTTGAACCCTGTGGTAACACTGCTCGCCAGTCGTATGATAAGGATGTCTCATTCAAGATTCCATTTTGAAGGGGCTTGCACCTTTTGAAGCTTTGCCCCGGATCCTTTCTTTATGCAAGCTAGGAAACGACCATCCTTACGGGTTTAAAGGGTTAGAGGTCCCACAAATTTAAAAGATAAATAGTCACTCTTCGCTTGCATGCGGAAAGGTTTGCATGCCCCCAGGTATAGCGAAAAATTCCCAGGTTACCATGAAAGTTCCCCGCGTAGCAGATAGAATGCTTCCTTGGCGATGTCTACCAAAATAGAAAAAGGGGAGTGTCGTAGAGTTACTCCACTCACATAACTTTAACGAAGGTATCTTATTCTAGCCTAATCCCATTTCCTGTAAGGACGGGTGTGTCAGACTAGTCATATATCCCCCGCGGAAACCTACTCTATACCCAAGGTTTTCCTCTGAAACAGACCAGGGTGCATGCCCCCTGGGTTTCTGTCACATCCTCCTGAATCACTCGCGCTCATCAGGTGGACAGACTGGAGATCGATGAGACATTCCTTACATGAAAAGACCATTTACGGATGGCGTTTGACTATTTGTGATATGTGAACTGGGGAATGACATTTGGTCTATGAGCTTGACCATTCTGCTTTCGTGTGGAAAACACATTACTCTAAAGAGTGAGGAGACGATGGCTCCCATGCAATAAATATAGTCGCATCCAAGGAGTAGATTATAATCCAAGGGTCCTTTAACTACCATCACGTTCATGTGAACAGTTTTCCTTCTCAAAGTAATGCGCACATTTGGAAGGATCCCTCATGGTCCACTGGTTCCTTTGTCGAAGCCTGTCAGATTTCTAATTTCAGGCAAAAGTGATAGCGAACCAAGCGCTTTCCAAGCAGTTGAGGAAAGGATACTCACAGAAGCCCCTTCATCAATGATGGTACCAGCCATGACCATTATGTAAGCTTGTACAATGATTTTGAATGGTACACTAGCTAGTAAACGGGGTCTGCCTAGTAGATTCCAGTCGAAGGAAATGACTAGGTTGCTTGGAGGTGGGACCGAGTAGACGACCGGATATGACTCTGATGAACTTCCTTCCTGCGATAAACGAATGGGTGGACTGCGGCCAAGTTCATCAAGGTCTGTGTTTATGAAAATAATTTGAACAGTGTCATTCTCTTTCTCTTCAGTGATGGTATCATTCGAAGATGAACAATCTGAAGGCAAGACCAGGTCAAATGCGACCTCGACCTTTTGACTTTCATCTAGTATGGATTCAGAGAGTTAATTTTTAATGATAGACGCTTCGGCCGACCACAATGGTGGGCCAACCATATTTTCAACTAGTGGTAGACTTGGCAAGAGTTTTTTATATCCAAGAGGGAGCCGTAGCGGTGAAGCAGGACGATCATCCAAAACTCTTTTAGCTTCGTCAAGGAAGGGACAACGGTAGACGGCGTGATTGCCTTCACACAATTTACAAGGAAATCTGGGATTCCTTTTCTGTCCAGGTGCTTCACTTTCACTGGTTGATGGTGTGCATTCAACATGATCATCAGAGGTTGACGACACCGGATTGTGCAAACGAGGAGACCAGTCCCTTAAGATCCATGGGATGTAGGGACAATCTCGGTGATAGTGGTCCCCATTGCAAATGACACAAGGAGATTTAGGTTTAGACGGTGCGATGTGAGGATTTTCGCTAGATGACGCTTGGTTGCCCCCTATCGATTTTGGTTCCGTTTTCTTCTTTTCCTTTTTCTCTTTCTGCTTCTTCTTCTTCTCGGTTACTTGATTTTTAGCTTTATCAGCTTTATCAAGTGAAGAGGAAGGAGGAGAGGGAGAATCAGATGAAGTGGAAGGTTGGTGGGAAACTCTAGCATCATCTAGTTGTTGACTTGACTGTTCAGGAATTACAGGATTCTAAACGACAGAGGTAGAGAAGAGCCAGACAAGCAAACCAATCGTCAACCCTGGAAGCGACAATGTGGCCATATGGGGTGCACCAACATCTCCCCAAGAGGAGAAAGGACTAGGATTTCCTCCAAGGGGAAATCCTTGGTTGGTAGACTCCATTTTCTCAACTAAAGACCAACGAGGGAATTTGTGATGTTATTCCGATTAAAATAAATTTTAGATGCTTTGACACAACTTGTTTTTTCAATTTTAAAGAGTCAAGGAAAAACAAAAGATGACTCTAGTCGGCTTCGATTTTTATTGAACCAGAAGTGACAAGTGCTCAGAGGACCTTTTCTTTTAAGGAGTCTGAAAAGGATCAAAATATACTTCTCTGGAGATCTAAGCAGAGAGGATTACCAAACCAATTGCAAAATTGCAGAATACTTTTTACGGTACGGCAGTCAATCTTCCTGAATGTTGTGTTCAGTGCATTTTGATTGATAGGGCAGTAGACACGGCTTCCTAAGGATAAAGGATGCAGTCTATTGTGGTCTCCCAATATATACTCAATGGTACGTGGGAGCACAAGTCTGTACTCGCACTTGCCGTCTCAGAGTGGAGGAATCACCCAACCAACAATGAAACAACAATTACCAAGTTTTACGACGCCGGAATACATCTCTAGCCTAGACCTCTAGATGTTGTGCGTTAGGTTCCAAAGCATTGTTAGATTCATTAAATTTGTTTTAATTTGATCTTGCTTAAAAATTTGCCTTTCAGGTTCACCGCGTGATGTGTATACAATTCCTAAAATGCAGTCTAAGATGATAAACAAACGTTTAATCTTCTTTTGGCAATGAAAATCCTAGCTACTAAGGAAAGAAAGTTAAGAATCTTTCAACAAAGAGCACAAAACACACGCTAAATGCACTGTACTAAATCAAACCAAGCAGTCTAAATGCAAATTCACATGTATGTATTTGTTTTTAGCCTTCTTAATGTATGAATGATGATAAGAAAGCAAAGTGCAAATCTAAACTATTTTCAAAGCGACAATATTCAACAAATTTCTTTTCAAAATGAAGTGAAGGTAAGAGAGACACTTTGCGATTTCGAAATGAAAATTGCTTTTCGACACTTTAAAAAACTACTAATTCAAATCATATGCAAGAGTAACTGTATAATCGACTATCAAGAACAATGGGATTGTCTTCTAAAACTGAAAAATGACAGCTACGACACTTTCAGATCAAGAAACAACAGTTCGAATATGCTACTTATTTGCAAAAGAGAACTGAAAATGGCGCACAATACATAAAAACACTTACAGTTCTTTGCACTATGGAGGTGGAATAATGTAAGAGAAGGAGGTTTTCACAGAGATACATTGAACACAGACAGCAAAACTCCTGAATAGGACTGAAAATGGTGAGGAAAAACCAAATTCTGAAGGTAAAGTTAACCTTCCCTGACCATCACACTTGTCACACACTGAATTTAGTATGCAGCGCACCTACTGCACTCGGGAAGTGCGATGCATACAGACTGCCTCGAAGGCACGGTGCGATGGTACCAGTGCGAGACTTTGAACGAGTTTTTACTCACAATTCGCAATTCATTTCAGGGATTTAGGACGAGTAAATGATGTTCAGTATATGTAAATCACAAGGCCTGATCTAAGGAGGTTACTAGAGCCACCACTTAGGGCAATTAGACTGTTTGCAGATAGATTGTTTAATTCATAAACAAAACCCGGAGATAGACTGAAGCAGCATTGATCTACTTTGCATTTGTATAACAAATGCATTTCGAAGGCTAGATGGCTTGGCTTTAGGCTCCGTCTGTAAGTTTATAAAAGAAAAAAAGATAGGCTAACAAACAATCTAGTCGCTCCCCAGCGGAGTCGCCATTTTGTTACCGGGAATAGTGTCCACTTGGATGCTGCTATTCCCACTAAGACTAGTAGCTATCTTAGAAACAAACAAGTAAAGTCTACTTTCATTTTCCTTTATG
>APFE031284441.1:0-14001 GCA_000404065.3 Pinus taeda
TCCTTTATATATGACTCATACATGCAATCCCAGGAGCCAATACCGTGGTATTACTAATACCATCTATCTAATACTACAGCCCATTTGCAACTAACTGTGGTTCCATTATTAATTGCGGATTAACCACTTACAATTATTAATATGGGGTTTATTAACTCTTGACTATGACGTGGTCCCATAACATAAAAAAGGGGGTTAGGGTGGGACCCTAACAGGATCACATTTGCAAAATGGAACATGGGAAACTTGCATGCAACCTTGTATAGTCCTGACTTATGGATGTTCACATAGACCTGTTGATCCTCCAGATTCTCCTCAAATTTTTCTAAGAAGATGGTGTTGATGTCTTGCCATTTGATATTGATGTCCTTCTTGATTAAAATGTTTTTTTCTGTGTACACGGGAAAGCTCATTAACCCCTATTCAACCATGTCCTTAGTACTGCTTTCAACTGTGTCTTTTGATCTAGCTCTCTTGGAGGCCATAAGACATGTATTGCTAAGAAGTTTCTCAAAAACCTGTGGTTCCTAGAGATATAGAAGACACTCATCGTGAGACAATGTTAGCTAAAACATCAAATAACTTCGATAAACATTTGAGCAACAAACTGGTCACTGTTGGGCAAGATTGCACAGCATTGACTTTGGGAATCTAGGAGACTATCATGGAACTGTGCATTGCACAACTCCAGCTACTAGTGAGGCTGACTGCATGATGGATCTGCGTAATGCACAATCTAGAGAGGCTGCTTGTTCACTGATACTGCACAATGCGCATAACAATTAGGCCGGGTTGCTAGCTGGAACTACAAATTGTGTTGTTCCAGTGGGTAGGACTAGGCATTACGTCCCAAGATTATGCAAAGCACAACTGGGAGACATTGTGGGCAGTCTCTGTGCAATTCCTAGAGGCAAGGCAAAGCCTTGATTGCTAGGAATGTGCAGAGCTTGCTGGGAAAGACAAGATCTGGACCAAGTCAGCTTGGATCTGCCGAATGACAACCTGGAACATGAAGGAGTGAATTTGTGTGCGAAGATGGTGCATGTCCAAGTGAAATTAACATGGTGCAATTCAAATGAGTGCAGAAATAAGTTAAATGACAAAACCACGAAGCTCATGAAGTGAGTCCCTGAAACGACAACTGTGAGTGCTGAAACAATGTTATGCGTGCGGCACTAAGGAAAGGTAATGAAAAAATTGAAACAACACTTCTTCAGGCTAAAATGCATTAAAACGCCAACAGTGGTTCAATAAATCCAAGGAAAAAAAACTCATACATGTTGAAAACTAAAAAGCGACAGAAAAAATGACAAAAGGCATGAAAAGGAAAACTTAGCCAGAAAAGTGGTGTTGACTATGTCAAAGGTTCCCAGTTGCCTCGGGAATTCCAGAGCTCCGAGATCAAATGTGAAGAATGAACTCTGAGGCATCGTTTAAATAGATTTGGTGAAATTAGGGTTTATGATGTGCATGCCACAAATCTAGGAAAAAGCGACACTTTGCAGGAAGTTTCTAAAAATGGTTTTACATGTAACTCCTGTTGCTAAAAATAGATTCCTAAAATCTAGGCATGTTTTTTACTTTTCTTTTTTTTTTTGCTTTTTCGAGAAAAGTTTCCCTTCATGCAAGGAAGGATTGTGAAGTTTTGGAGGGAACTGGACAACCTGTCGGCACATGTGATGGATAGTTAGTGAGGGAAAACCTCTATGTTGTTTCTAGACTGAGAGGCCCTGACTAGCTGGCCAACTTTGCGCAATTTTCTAGAGCCGTGACGCTGGGCTGCTTTGTGCTATTTCAGAGAGTAGTGTAACTGGCCAATTTTGCGCAAGTTTGGAGAATAGTGCATCTAGTCTGGTTTTCTCTACGCATTTATGGAGAGTAGTGCATCTGGGCTAGTTTTTGCGTAATTATGGATGGAAATACATCTAGTTAAAAATGCACATTTCTGGAGAGAAGTGTCGGCTAGCCTTCTCTGTGCAATTTCCAGAGAAAGGGTGTCTAGCCTACTCTACACAATTTCTAAGTGCAAGGCAGCTGCTGTTCTACTCTACAAATTTCTGGAGGGGAAGACAAGCCGTCCTCTAGGTTTGCACAGTTTTGCTCGACAACTGATCGACCAAATGTGAACCAAGTGCTTGGTGTGCTTGTGGTTGACCATCGTGACAAGTGAGTTGAACACAAGCTGTGAAATGACATATGAACTCAAATAAACACAAGTACCTGATCAGTTGCAATATAGTTGCGATGATTTCGAGGAGGGAGGCTCTAAAATCAAGAGAAGGGAAGATTTTGGAGGGTGGTTGTAGCCGCTACAACATTGGCGACACACTGGTAGAACTCCAGCTCTTTGTATGGACCTTGTTCATGAAAAGCGATTCTAATTCCTCTAGAAGTATTGTTCGATTCTTCGATTGTCATGGCTTTAACACTAAGCTTGAGTTAAAGATATAAACCCTTACCATTCTCTTGATCAATCAACACACATTCCAAGCCAAGTCAAGTGAGTTGTTTCGATTGGGCATGAGGAGTATATTGGTACATAAGTAATAAATATGTTTAGGGTCTTAGTTTCATCTATGGCGTTGCTCTATTGCTATCATGCGTGGACATTACCCTGGCAAAGTCATGTAGGGACACAAGCATCGCTCCGCTGCGAGCAAGCCTGGTCAGTACCCTGATGGAGTTACTTGCATCACCTCTTTGCACAGGAAGAATTTCTCTTCTTTCGCCCTGGTTATTTTTTCATTTTCCTTTTTTTTTCATTTTTCAAAGAACTGTGCATAGGCACTTATTTATTTCAGAGGTGGAAGAGGGATCCCGACTTACTGAGAGAAAAAGAGGTTGCCCCTTTAGAGAATATTTTATGTATACCTTTGACACTACTTGTTAAGGTTTCCCCCCTCACCTTACTCTACTCGACTGAGCTGACAAGGGTTAACCCAAAAGGATCGATTAGAGTAGGTGGTACTAGTTAAAGTGAAAGTGTTGTGTTTTCACCAAGACTCACTTGAACAACACATATTTTCCATCAGGGTATCATTGACTAAAGACAACAAGATCTTTCCTAAGGAGAGAGGACAACGGATAACCAAGTGTTGATAGTTGTACAAGTCCTCTTGTACTTTACCTTGCTTGTTTCAAGATCCACACACGGTTTCATGCAAAAATAAACCTATAGGTGAAAAACAAGCAAACAAACATAAAGAAAAGGACAAAAGTAAATGAAAGCAAAGCAAGCAAACAAGCAATATAAACAAACTAAATAAAGCAAGCATGCAAACAAAGCAAAACAGGAAAGCAAACATTACTCCTACTCCTAAACTAAACAGTGCATGGGCTGGCTCACGTGAAGTGATATTTCCAATGCAGCCATCGATGTGTTGGTTGAACCATGTTGGTGAAGGCATGGTTTTCTATAAAGATAAATGTGTAAACCGGAAAACAAGAAAGATATAACAATGAAGACCAACACGCTCCAAGTTTAAACATATCCATAAAAAAGAAAAGAACAAAAGCACAATACAAGCATTTTGTGGACGTATCATGGTCATGCTTCACACTGTGTGCAGAAGAAAAACATGTACACTCTTTTGATCATGAAAAATGAGAAACCATGAGAAAGAAATACAACTTACGTTAGCAAGAGTGCTCATTGTGTAGGATTCGTCCAATGCATAAGCGATGGGATCATGTGATTTAGGTGGAGGATTTGAATTCTGTGAACTTGATTGATCTTCAGTATAAACAAGTGAGTGATGAAGAGCCTTGGGTGTTTCAATGAATTTCTGATCTAGAGTGGAATCGACCTCAATACAATGAGGACCGGACATAACCATCAACTTGGGCTAAAGTGCCTTGAAAACTTGTGGGGTTTCCACTTCATCAATAGGTAGATCACCGAAGACGGGTGGCTTAGAAAGATCAACAACGAATGAATCAAAATTGTGATCGAATGAAGGTAAAAAGTGATCAACACAACCATGATTAGAAAATTTGATGTGTTCATCGACATCATCATGGTATGATGAATTGTATAGAGGGGTTGATGAGAAGCAAGAATATTCACCCTTTGTATTTTCAGAAAATACAGATGAAATATTGTGTGGATTTGTAAACATAGATGTGTCCTATCTACTATGCAATGACAGACTGACATCTGATGTATTCTGTGAATGATCAGAAGTAGACGCATCTGGGGATGTATTCTTACATAGAAAATCAACAATGGCAGAATCAACAAAGATGTCAAGGAAAAGCGGATGAGGTGTGAACATAAGGAGGTCATCCTTCATCGCGGGTTCTTCTTCAGATTCCCACACATAATCATAAATGATAGTGTAGGTTGGTTGCTCAATACCAACTCTGTCGACAACTTGATCCTCATGAACAACAAGTGTGTAGTCTGGAATGAGAGAACACAACATAGTACAACCCAAAGGATCAATAAAACGTGGGGATAGAGGTTGAGGAAACAAGTCCACGTGAGAACCAACAGTCTTGTCAGGAAAATCTACGTAGAGATCAAGAGCAAGTGGGGTGGGAAGATGTGACAATTCAACAGATATATGCACACCTATTCCCACCTCACATTGCGGGGCCAGAGCTATTTGATGAGACGAGGATGGACAATCACTTGTGATATCAATCATATATGTCTTGGATTTAGTAGCTCCAACATCGAGGTATGCTAGGGTCGGTTTGAATGATTTTAACACATGTGGATTCTCAAATATGTGAAGAATATATTGAAATATTCCACTAAGAAATTTCCAATCAATTTCATCCTCTGGGAATTGAAAAGTGAGATCACAAAAGTGATACTAGGATTTCGCCATAGATTCATCAGGGGCTTTCCGTAATCTGAGATTTTTTTTATTAAGTCCTTGATGGTCAAAGTTATGGAAAGCATGAGATAATTCTAAAACAAAGTGACCAAATGAGTGAATAGATTTCTCGAGTAGTGTGACAAGCCATTGCAATGGGTCCCCATGAAGCGTGAATGCGAACAACATGCATATCACATAATCCTCACAAGATTCAATGTTTTCACATAGATTAGAAATTCAATGTGTTATGTGACAAGAAATTCCATAAATCCTCTGGGATTTCAAAGTCATCTCCATAAGACAAACATCTCGGAGGATGAAGTGTAACATAAGACATGATAGATGTGTAAAGATTCAAAACATATTTTGAGGACTCAACTTGTCATTTGGACCTCATTTTAGCACAAGAAATGTTGAGGGTGTTGGACCCACCAACATGTCAAAGGATCTCCCCGGTAAGAATTCCCAACTAGAACTTAGACCGTTTGCAGTATGAGTCCCAAAAGTGGGTAGTAAAGCTATGCCTTGATTGTGTTAGAACATAGAGGTAAGTAAGATATCCTTGTCAAAAGCAAGTGTGTGAACTTGTAGGAATTTAGGAGAGATGCATGGGGAGATTCTAACACATAGAAGGGGAAAATAAGTGTATCCTTTAGAAGCCTATAATAGTACACAACTTGAAAGGAACACATGAGATGAATGACATCACAAACTGGAAAGAAGAATAGTGGACAATCCAAAGTGATGAGATAAACAAACAACACACTTCAATAAGATTCATACAATCACATACAGAATAGTCCATACATCAATGCATAAGTAAAACTACACACATTCCTAAAGTAACCAGAATAGTCGAACTACAATAACAACATATGCATGAAACGTGTTGGCTCTGTTATATTATATAAAGTGAAAGTTCCATCCATCCATACAAGCATGACAACCACTAGCCCCAATAGTGGAATGTTACAGTCAACACCACCTGCCCCTCCAAAGAGATGTGCTTGCTCTGCACTGTGGGGAAGCTAAGGCTCATCACAATACTCTCCAAGCCCTCTCTAAGCAATACCTAGAAAAATATTGGCTCCCAAAATCTTGTTCTATGAGTTATGAGGTTTTATTTATAACAAAGGGTGGGGTGACCCTTGACATTCCCCTTTGTAACTCTTGGACTACCCTCATGACTCTTTACATTACATACGACTGTTTGTATTCCAATAATGACACTTGGAATTTCACTTTACATCATGTTTACAAAAATGATACATTTTCCATATATACCCATGTGGGACAAAATCATCTTGAGTTAGCCAGAAAAGACAACACTAAGACTCATACGGCTTTGGAGAGACCATCTCATCAACCTTCTCTCTGTGATCCTCGTTGATGAAATGATGCCATGCTTGATAGTGCACAATAGTGTCTGCATACTCTTTGATGATGTCCTTATGGAAAATAAATCTTACCTTCATTACTTCCAAGTATATTGATTTGGAACCTCAGTCCAACTCATCCTGTAATATACGCAACTTAGTCCTGAGCAAGTCCAGACCGTTGATGTACATCTGCATGTTATCTTCATTGAATTGAAAGTCTACATTGATGGCCATGAGCATTAAATGATCAAAGTACACATTGAGCTCTAGTCTGACTTGGTTCTTCTCTTTTGCCTCAGTGAGCTTACCAATTGAAGAGGTGCCATACTTTCTCACCGAGACATCCAAACTCTTGTACTACTGTGCATACGAAGTCTCAATAGTAGTGATGAGCGGTAAGAGTTCCTCATAGTTCTAGATCTAACTCTGGATGTGTGCTTTGTCCAACTCCACCTGTGGCTTCATCGTCTTATTCAAGTGAAGCGAGGCTCCCTTGTACCTCATTTTCCATGTTTGTACATGATCAACTACGACATGTATGTCTGCGAGTGTTTACACTATCTTGGTTCAACGCTCCTGATGACCATGAAGGTGGACAACTACCTTGTGCATGGTGACGAACCTGTCATATAGTCTCTGCGTGAATTTCTCAAGAGCTGATACTATAACAAGTATGGACATCATCATCTCTTCTTTGGTGGATGCTATTGATTGTTCCTCTCTCTGCCTAGCTTCTTGCAACTCCTTAGCCATGCACTCATTTTCTGCTATCAAGAACTTAACACTCAAGCTCGTGGCTTTGGCATAAGTGTTTGTAGCATCGGCTATGGTAGCTCGAAGTCTCCGTACATCTGACATAATCACTTATTCTTCTAAGTGCGCAGGTGATGCATGCTCATCCGAGGTTCACTCTCTACGTGCTTATACAACCCTGTGCTATGACTCATCAAACACTATGTTGTACACCTCTATTCCCAGATGGTCCTCAAGGAGAATAGTATCCCCTTGTTCACTCAAGACTTTCTTTATTGTTGGAGCTAGCGAAGCCTGTGGAGTGACCTCGGTTTCTTTTGGAATGAGGTCGGTATCCTGATCTTGTTACAGCTGCTCCATCTCCATATCCATCTATTCTACTATATATTCATCCTACAGAGCAAGTTCCTATTCCTTTGGCTACTCACCCTGTTCCTCATTTGTTGTTGCTTCATAGTCTTCAACCTATATTGGTGTAGTTTGCATTTTCCATGCGCTTTGCACTTCCTCCTATTCCTGTTCTTGTTCATGTTCATGCTCACACTCATGCGGCGCTTCCTGCTCTCTTCTGCACAACTCTTGTTCTTGCTTGAGCTTCTGTTGGACTTCCTGCAACATCCTCTCTGTATCTTCTAGCCTTTTCTTCTCTCTCTTTCTTTGCACTATCCTCCTGTCATGCTATCGCCTCTTTGCATCTATCTCCAAAGCTACCTTTTCCACAAGTGGGTCTTCCTTAATCTTGTAGCTTTGCTTTCGACAATATTCCTCTTTCCTTTGTCTTGCACATATTTGCTGCTTGTTTTTGTTGTTGCTACTCCCTGTGGTGCTTTTGTCTTTAGTGCTGCTAGCCACTCCATTGCAAAGCTTACCAGTTCATTGAGCCTATAAGAGTTATAACAATATCTCCATGGGCCTTCCTCTGACCAAGGACATGCCATGAGGATCCAAGGATAGTACACTCTCGCACAATGGTCCCTGAATAAACCATGTGGGTCTTATGGGTTGAAATTCCTGGTGTCGAGCTTAAACTTCTTGAAATCTACCACCTCAGCATCCACTTCTTTCAAACTCCCGATCACGTGCAACCCAATTCACACAGGAAGGATGGGCCATGGTGCCTTATTCTTCCTATGCAATCCCATTGATAACCTTGCCGAGATGTGGTATGGAACTTCCTGCATAACCAACCTGTCCGTGGCAAACTAAGAAACACATGCAGATCTTTCTCCATGCTGTACATCTTGATGAAGGTTCCCTCGAGTGAGGTGTACCAATTTTCAAGGTTCAACAATGCCTCCATTGCTTCCTGGGACATGCAGGGAAAATCTTGTTCAAAGATCATCATGTACAAAGGGGCGATGAAATGGTTACATATTTTAGCCATGACTCCTAAGTAATTGGAATCTGAGAGCAACTTGCAACATATGTTCACATCACTCTCTAAAGGTGTCTATGCCCAACCCATGCCAGGAAACTATCGACGGGCATAGATTGCATTGAGAAAGTAGGAAGACATGAAGAACTTTGCTTTCTAATCCTTAGGCGGACTCTGACCATTAGATAAATGCACTTTCAACTGGAGAGCTAACATGTTGGACAAGTTGAACAGTTTTCCTTCACTTCCCAGTTGATCCAACATAGAAACCCAAATTTGCGGGAAGGTTTATGTACTCCCTTTGCCATACAAGTGGCATGTGAAGGTGACCAAGAATTGGTATGCCTTCCTGAGTGTCTTCGTCTTGTATATCTAGTTGGGTGTCGTCCTGAACTTTGTTGGCTCCTTTACCCAACACTTCAAGGTATCTCTTATGTTCGTGCTGCCGTTGGGAGTGCAAAATGGTGCATCCATCCTGTTCACTAGGAACCAAAAATGATATATCTCCTGATAATCCTCCATCCTAAAGGAAGTAAGCCTCACTCCATTGGCACTACTTAGTATCATTGTCTTTGGGTCAATATGTGAGACAATCTAGTGGATCACATCTGCCAAAGGGAACAAGGGAAACCTACATGCAACATTGTATAGTCCTAACTTATGGATGTTCACATAGACCTGTCGATCCTACAGATTCTCCTCAAAGCTGTCTAAGAAGATGGTGTTGATGTATTTCGATGTGATCTTGATGTCCTTCTTGATGAAAAGGTTTGTGTCTATGTACACGGCAAGCACATTGACCCATGTTCAACCATGTCTTCAGTACTAATTTCAACTGCGTCTTTTGATCCAGCTCTCTTGGAGGACATAACACCTGTACTGCTCAGAAGCTGCTCAAAAGCCCGTGGTACTTGGGGATAGAGAAGACACTTATGGCAAGACAATGTCAACTAAAAGATCAAATAACTTCGAGGAACATTTAAGCAACAAACTGGTGATTGTTGGGAAAGGTTGTTGTGGAGCGATAAAAAGGTGTCTTTTAAACCCCTAATTACCTTCACATTAATTATCAACCCAGGGACGACTTTTTATTTCAAGAGTGTACTCAGTCTGAGGCGGCTATTTACTCAAGAGTAATGTTCTACAGTATAGTGCTTACAACCCAAAAGTAAATGAATGCTTGAAAAAGAAATCTAATTGAAATAGCAAGAAACTGAAATGTTCTAAACTAAATCATCCATTCAAACAACCATCAATCGAGGATACAGTAGCAATAACTCATTTCTCTAGAAATTGATGGGAAGGAAATTAGAGCATGGACTAAAGATCTGGGAGCTAAGCAGCGACTTGCTGACTCACTACAGCTTTAGACCTTCTCTCACACCAAAGCAGCAATTGCAAGTAAATGGAATGGCAGAAAGTAAAATGAAGTAGCAAAAGGAAATAGAACAGCAGCAAATGAAACAACAATTCAAAGAACTAAATCTCGCGAGTTAGAATTGAACTCTCATTCTGCAATCAAATAACAATCGGCAAAAGCAATTCCAATGAACCTTACTTTACGAGAGGATATTTACAAATGAATTATGGAACAACATTTATCATATATACACAACACACTTACTATTGTAATTTGATGATTCAAGAGAATATGACTGAGTTCCAGACAAAATAATATTACTTCCGGATTCTCATAAATAAGAATTCAAATGAATCCAATACGGCAATATTCAATATGAAGGCTCTGCAACAGAAACAGTCGGTTTAAATAGTGAACATATAATCAACTTTGAAAAGATTCATTACGCAACATAAAGTCACTTACTTAAACTTCCTGAATGAAACCATTAATGAATTAGTCGTAACAGAGCATGGAACAACATATAACAAATACGTCAGATTACCAAACTATATAAACAATCCTCACAAAGAAATCACAGTATAATGATACAACAGCAATTGTAAAAATATGATACACAACAGCAGCAGCGTCCTCCACCAGAGGCTGGGCCCTTAGCCGCTAGCGGACGCTGCTGGGTTACTTCAGAAGGAAAAGAGTGAACAACAACGCCCAAATTATGTATTAATCAACAAGTTGTGGAATCATTACACCAGCAAATGCTTAAGAATTACAGCATGCAACAATCCCTATCCTATCATGGATAATCCACCATCATTCTCCATCATTCGAATTCCCCCCTTTCTGAAGTCATTTTGCAGTCCTACCTCTCTGATCTTTGTTTTCATTTAAATAGAGAAAGATCAGAGTGCAGTTACAACATAGATAATTACAACATGATTTCTTTTACAAATTTGGGTTGATTCTAACCAGTTGATTAACAAGAAAATATATTTCCTTTCATCTCTCAACAAAAGCAAGACGAGTTTGGGTTTGCAACTGAGATTTGGAGGACGGCCACAACTGCAAATCTAAGAAAATCGTGCTCAAAGAACCCTACGTTTCTCCCAGTACAAGCCGAATTTGGGCAAACTATTCTTCAAGAAGTTAATTGGGCCCGTTCTGGACAAAACCCATGTTCCGGATTTCTCAAATTCGTCTTCATTTGATCATAATTTCAACTGCAAAACTGTCACTCCTTAAACCAGCGAATTTCTGAGTTGGCAGATTTAAAAATCAAATCTTCAATCTGGAAGTTACCTTGGAGGCTAAAAATGGTGAATAATGTTATAACCAACTTATTATAACTATCATTGGTAAAATAATGCATAATCATCAATTTATTAGAAATAAAGGAGAATAAATAATATAAGAGCATAAATCATCATAAAATGGATTTATATAATAAATTATAATAAGTGACATGATGAAGAATGGTAGAAATGGGTGGAATAAACGTTCACAAGTGACAATAATAATGGCATATTAACGACCCAACAGTTTCGCAACACTAAATTTAGGAAGCTGATAGACTTTTAGTTGGAATTACGCATTGCGCAACCCCAACTTCTAGTGAGGCTGACTGCTGGTTAGATCTATGCAATGCACAATCCAGAGAGGCTGATTGTTGACTGAAACTGCGCAATACGCAGAACAGTCAGGCTGGGTTGCTGGCTGGAACTGCGCATTATGCAGTTCCAATGGGTAGGACTCGGCATTGCCTCCTAGTATTATGTAGAGCATAGCTAGGAGATAATGTGGGCAACCTCCGTGCAATTCTTGGAGGCAAGGCAAAGCCTTGACTGTCAGGAATGCATAGAGCTTGCTAGGAAAGACAATATTTGGGCCAAGTCAGCCCAGATCTGCCCAATGGCAAGCTGAAAACATGAAGGAGTGAATGTTTGTGCAAAGCTGGTGCAAATTTGTGTGAAATGAATATGCATGCGATTCAAGCGAGTGCATAAATCGGTTAAAAAAAAGAACCAAGAATCTCATGAAGCGAGTCGCTGGAACGATGACTGTGAGTGAAGAAACAATGTTATGTGTACCAATTAGGTGACTGTCTTTGTCTGCGCTGTGCTGTAGGTGGTCCTACAACCTTCTCTGCATCTTGAGCCAATCGCTTAGCTTCTGTAGCGCGCTTCTGCCCTCTGATGGTTGGCGTTGCATGAGTGGTCTCTTCCACTCCATGAACTTCATCTTGTGGCTGATCCACATCCTAAAGCTCATCCTCAGGAACTAATATCTCCTCATCTGCATGCAAGTGTGGCTCCCTCTCAAGCGAACACTTCATGGCTTTCTCCTCCTGAAATTTGACATCCCGTAGCACAACAGTCTTGCTACTGTCTGGAAAATACACATGATAGTTGTGGGGCGTATCAGTGTACCCCAAAAATATCCCAACCTCGACGATCGGCTCTAGCTTCTTCCTAGCATCCTTCATCACATGCATGTAAACAGGAGAACCAAAAATCCTCAAATGGGAAATATCAGGCCTCTTACCAGAATAAGCCTCCTCAGGTGTACTCATGCCAAGTATCTTCTGAGGACAACGGTTCTGCACATATACTGCAGTATTGCATGCCTCCACCCACAAGTGAAGGGGTAGGCCCTAATCATGCAACATCTCTTGTGCAACACCCACGATCGTTCTGTTCTTCCGCTCAACAACCCCGTTCTGTTGTGGGTTATGGGGAGCTATGAGCTCTCTTCGAATCCCTTCTGCGGTGCAGAAGTCCTTGAACTCGCCAGAGGTGAATTCACCACCGTTGTCGCTCCTAAGAGCCTTCACCTTCTTCCCCGATTCCTTCTCGACCAGTGCTTTGAACTCACAGAACTTTGAGTATATCTCGCTCTTCTTCTGCATGAAGAAGATCCAACACTTTCGAGAGAAATCATCAACAAAGATCACATAGTACTTGTACTTTGCTGTCGAAGCTACTGAGAAAGGTCCACACACGTCTGTGTGAATTCTCTCAAGGATCGTCGTGGCATGACTATACTTCTCATGAAAAGTGGCTTTCACAAATTTTCCCAAAGTACACCCCTTGCACTGATTTGACTATGCAAGAGTGCCTATAGGAAGCCCGGTAGAAATCTGCTGCAGTATTTCAAAGCTCCATGGTGAAGGTGGCCCAATCTTCGGTGCCATAGCTCGCCATCATCCTGGCTCACCACTCCTTCTACCTTGCATGCCATTGCTGCGCAACCATCTATATGCAATTGATAAAGGTTCTTGACTCGAACCCCTATATTCTGGGTTTCTCCAATTGTCTTACTGCGCAGGAAAGCCTTTCCCTCACTGAAGACAACATCATATCCCTTGTCTTCTAACATCACCACAGAGATAAGATTCTTCTTCAATCTTGGAACATGCATCACTTCCTTTAATACGAAGGGTTTACCAGACTCCTCTCAAGGAAAATGTACCGATACGTCGCACTGTATCTACCATCATCGCCCATCTCGATGTGCACTCCAAGATCTTTCTCATCCAGATCAGAAAACAAATCTCGATCTCCTGTCATGTGAAAAGATGCACCATTGTCCAAGAACCATACCAATCCCATCACACTTGATACCAATCATGCGATCAACGAAAAATCCAACTCAAACTGCAAGGCTAAGGCCTCTCCTGCTGCAGATCCAACAACTTGCTTATTGTTCTTCTTCTGCGGACAATTTGTGGCATAATGTCTGTGCTCGTGACAGTGAAAGCACTTCACCTTGGACATGTCCTGCTTCTTGCCTTTCACACCAGAATGAGAAGCTTTCTTGTTCTTCCCCTTATTTTCTTTGGCAGCCAAAGCGCAATTTTCTTCATTAGATGCCTGTGATGAAGATCTGTCCCTGGTATTTTGCCTGATCTCCTCTTGCACAAGATCAGACCAAAGTCTCTCCCATCCTGGAAATTTCTCCCGACCATTGACAAAGTCCTGATAGGAATGCCAACTCATCAGAATACCAAGGAGAGCCAAGCTCACCAAGTCCTCATCATCGATAGTCATCCCCACACTCCCCAGCTCATCTCGACATTGGGTGAACTTCGTGAGATACTTGGGCATACTGTCTCCTTTCTCACACTTAATGTTTCTGAGTTTATCCTTGAGTGCCAACTTCCTCTAGTCACTCTTTCTTTGGAATAAATCTGTCAACACTTTCCACATCAAGTATGGAGAAGCCTTTCCATGCAGGCTGGATACAATGTGATCCTTCACACCCTCCAACAGAATCCTTCGACACTTTGCTGTCTTCTTTTGCCAAGCCTCA
>APFE031284446.1:0-13268 GCA_000404065.3 Pinus taeda
TATATATATGTAATTGAATGATATCTAAATTTTGATATAATTCCCTTAGAGATATTTAAGGTTTGTATTTAAAATCCCTTGAAATTCAATCCTCAAAATGTAATGGAAAAATTATATAATAATTACACTATTCTACTCATATATTTTGGATATGCTTGTAAATAATTATTGCAGGTATATATATTAAGAATGGTGACTTGTTAAATTAGGTTAGCTCCCAGGGCACAAGTTGACTCACATAAAAATGGAACATGAAGATGTTGTTATAATTAAGAGGGAGTCATCTAAGGTTTGTAAAAGAGGCAACTCAAGGTATTTATAAAAGTACAGGATTTGTAGTAGTTATTCTTGATTCAAAGATGCAATCATTTTGAATTTTTCCTTCGATTACTAACTTTCTTATGTTTAGGGTTTTGAATCATAAAGATTCGTGTTAGGGTGATTAATAACTAGATAAATCTACCATTGTCATACTATCTCTTACCATTTGTTCATTTTGGTGAAACCCTAACCATTATGGTTTGCTGCAAAACCCTTACCTTTTGATGCTTAGGGCATGTTGACAATAATAATGAAACCCTACTCTACCAAAGGTTTATTGATAAATTTTGGAACATATAGTGATATCCTACTCTCTTGATGATTAGGATTTTAGTAATGTTATGAAGGAACCCAAACCTTTTAGGGTTTGTTGATGATATCTAGGATAAATGATGAAACACTAAAATTTTAGGGTTTGATGAATTAGGGTTTATGACAAAACCCATGAAATAGTCAATGTAAAATCCTAGGAATGAAAACCTAGGTGCATCAGCTTCTGCATTATTGAAACACTATTCTGGTCAAATTATTGGAATTTGATGTGTGTATCTAGGGTTTATGATAAATAATCAATTAATAGATTGATATAAGGAAATACTAATGAACCCATAGATATAAATTTCTAGGATGCTAACTTTATTGTTGATATCCATGATTTAATTTTTTTAATGAAATCTAGGGTTCATGACAAACACTATTAGAGTTTGACATGAGATTATAAGAGCCTAATATTGAAACCCTAGATGTAAAATGCTATGATTGGTTTGCTAACTTGGTTTAGTTGCTAATATTTAAGGCTTTATGTATCGATGATGGAATCTAAGGTTTTTAACAAAACCCCCAAGCAAATTTGTTGAAATCTAGATTATGAAAAGATGTAACTCTTGTTGATTGTAAACCTAAATAGGTTTAGGTTTTGATACCTAAAGCTTGATTGTTTTTTATTGGAATAACATGATAACCCTATTCTGATAACGTTAACTTCATGCTCCTGTATATTTGTACTTGGGTGTACTTATTGTGAGGAGTTCCAGATACATGATCTTCAAGATGTTCATCTACCTCATAAATAAAGATGACTTGATAATAATGATTTGCATGATGGAAAGATGGAGCTATAATAATGATGATGACATTAAAGATGATCTTGTTGCCATAGAAAGAATGATGTTCCTAAAGGAATGAAACTTTGATAGATTGAAGTTCTTGATGAAATGATGATGCAAAAGAAAAGAGTTTATGTGGCTAAAAGAATAAAATTTTTGATGAACTTATTCCCTAGTTGAGAAGAAACTTGGATAAAGGAAAAATGTATATTTCCCTACTTGAGAGGGAGTTTGGTTGAAAAAGTTAATCTTCTCTAGTTGATAACTTTATATAAAGATCATAAGGATGATTAAGATATAAGAATAGTTAAAGCACTTCAGATTGATATTCATGATCAATGAACAAGACTTGGATAAAGGGATGAGGATGAGTTTGGTGTTGCTGAGTAAATTGAAAAACGAATCTTTGGTAAAATCGAGTTTGCACATTTTGATGACCTAAGAAGCATCAGAAAGATTGAGGATCCCAAAGGTTTCTGACAAACACACACACACACACACACACACACACACATATTGAAATTCTATTATTAATTAGGGTTGTGATTGTGTTGGATCTCTCTATAAGAAGCTTGAACATTTTGAAGCATGCTTGGAGTAGTGGATATATCTAATTTAGTTGAAAAGGATAGATGAAGCATCTTAAGAAGACAAGATTCTTGGGAGGACATCTAGCCAACCTGTGATGATGTATAGATCCCAAAGTGGGGAGGGCATCATTAGTCTTGTGGAGCGCCAACCTTGGATATGATACCTAGATCCATGGGTTGGTGTTAGAGCTGAAGCCTAATGGAAACTATAAAGGTTGAAGCTTGGAACACACCTTAGTACCACCCAGTTAGATACCCTGGTCAAGTATCTAATTTGTAGTAATGTGTGTGCTATGAATCTTCATAGATCATATCATTTTTAGTTCATCCATATATATATATAAGAATACCTCCCTAGTTAAGAGGGACTGTTGAAGAATGTAAGTAGTGTCGGTCTTCATAATTATATTTGTTAAAAGAAAGAAAATATATTTTTTTTATTGACTTATTAAAGCATGTGTTTCATGCTTGGGTCATTGGTCAATATGTCAAAGCCTCCATTGTAGGCTTCTAGGTTTATGTCTTGAGTCACTGTTATTATCATTGTATTCTAGACCCTTCTTGGGATCATTATGTCAAAGAAAGAAATTTATTTCATTTTTTTTTATACATGTAAACTCCCCCACCATCAAGTCAACCTAAAGAACTTAAATTCGGCCTCAAGCAACTATCAAGTTTACCTCCTTAAAGGGTCATGTCCTCACACAATAAGAGTATATATACAACAACTATTTAACCTATTGAAGAGGTGAAGTAAGTGATCTATAATTCACATGAAGAAAAGGTACAGAGAAGGTGTCTAACTAAAGTCTTTTATCATCACAGCGAAGGAGTTATTATAGCGAAGGAAGGAGAAATCTGTGGAGTTTAGATTCTGCCTTGAATACAAAGGGAATGATAAATATTATAGGAATTGTTAGTGAAAGATGAAATACTTAGACTGAGGATTGCATAAGAAGAAGGAGAATGGTTTACTTCATGATTTGAGTGAGGAAGGTATGTTGTTTGGTAAAAAGGATCTTGGTTGTCTCAATATGATCTGAATCTACTAGTGGAAGATTTTCATTGGGTTTTCCCCTTCATAGGCGTTTGCTTGGCTAAGTGCCTATATCTTGTGTTCTTTTGCTGTCTTTCAAGTTTTGGAAATTGTCTTGACGATGAAAAATATAATAAAAAAGATGAAGAAGTAATAATTAATGAAAAGGAATTGTCAAGTAAAAGAGAAATCAAATTAATAAGTAGCCATAACTATGTTTCCCTAGATTTCTCAACACATACAAACCATGACTTGGCAATGATGACATGGAGTTACAATACTATGTGGTAATGCCAAGTCAATCTCCTTGCTACTTTAAATTTTTCTTATTCATGATAAGACTCTCCTTATTATTTATCTTCACCCTCCAAAGGGTCTAGGATCAACATCGAGACCTTTTGAGAAATCATGAAATGTATTAAATCTATCTTGGTTCATGATCTCTCCATGTTTTCATGATGGTTCTTCTTTGTGCTTCTTATATGCAAGTTCTTATTTGTATCTCATCCTTGACATATTCCATGAGAATCACCTTGCCTTTTTTAGGAAGTAAACTTGCCAATGAATATCACTCATGATAAGGAAAAATCAATATTGAAATCAACTATCCTATCTCTACCTATCTCATGGAAGAAGCTACTTGTGATAGGCCTGCGAAAGGAATGAGAAGGAAGGGCTTGATGAGGAGGCTTAAATTTAGCTCCAAAATGGCTTAATAAGTCACCAATTTTCATAATTACCATGCCTTGCACTATGAAAAGGATTTCTTCAAGATCTAGTGTAGTGGGTAAGTACGACGATAAATGAGATGAGCCTGCTGACTAAGATTACACAGTGCATAGGGCTGAAGGGACATGAATATAATGACTGCAAAACTTGATATGAAAGTGGCTAATAAGGGGATCTAGGACTACACCGTGTGCAGAGGAAGCAAGGTAGGATAAGTCTTGGGCGTAGTGCACACTTGCAAGAGACAAGGCAGCATGACTGGTCACTGACGATGCATTGTGCACTGGGAAAGAGAGCCAAGACCACATGGAGAGGGAATAATGCATATAAAAGGCATAAGGGAAGAAATTACTACCCACTAAGAGTGTGTGATGTGCTTAACCATGATATATAGGAAAGGCTGGTGCATTTTGCTTCCACAGTGGCTACTTGTAATAAGAGATTATGTAGTTCATTGAGGTAAGTAGTAGAAGGTAAGTCAATTTTCCTAAGAGATATTTAATGCAATGTGAGAGGGAGGAGATATTTTGAATGTGAAACCATAAGAGATGACCTTAAGAAAGACTTAGTGCACAAGTCTAGGAGAAAAATATCTAATCGATGAGGCTCATGGATAGAAAATGCTCGTCACTTGGTGAAGGATTAAAGCTTTCATAACTTACACTGGGTAGGAGGACCAAGAAGAGCTTTGAAATGGCTAAGTGTGGGACAAATAGAGTAAGAGAGGGAAATGCAACCAAACAAGACTCAAACATGGATCGCAGACATGAATGCCATTGTTACAAGCTATGAAAATTCAAAATACTCGAGAAAAACAATAACACCTTGAAATAGAAGCAAAGCAACACATATTTCTAATTGCGACAATTAAAATGCTAGATTACAACACCCAGAACACACATTGCAACACAAGTGTCGACTGTGACCAAAAAGTGTGCTGAGCTACAAGAATGTATCTTGTCATATTCTTATGATACGTAGGACAATATAATGCAAGATAGTGCGCTATAATTTCCTCTAGTGATATGCAAAGGTATGACACATACATGAGAGGAAACAACTAAAAATGACACTTGTGTTTGTAAGAAAATGTGAAAACGACACTTGCAAAATGCTAAGGAAATTGAAATTGACACATGCTAGAGTGAAGGTAAAATGAAATATATGCTTATTAAAGTGAACAAAAGCAAAAATTACAACTAAAAATGTTAAAGCGACACTTACGAAAACAAAGGTGCACAAAAGCAACAATTGGGAAAACTCACCAAAATAAAAGTACAATTGCAACCAAAGTGAGGGATACTGTGAATGGAGAGTGCATATTAAATGTTAGCATGGGTTGAACATTGTGCAGGCACTGTCTTGATGTACTGCACTATGCTTGTTCAATCTTGCATATAGGAAGTCCATTTATGAACTCATTAAGGGTCGAGCATGTGTGAGCAAGTGACATTGACACTAGAGTTTTAGAAGAAGACTTAGAAACTTAGCAAAAAATAATTGACCATGAAGTGAACATGGAACAAAAGATTGTAAGATCCTCATTAGTCTCTAAAATTTAAGTGTAGGCAAAATTTTGAATGGTGTTAATCGTAGTGTCAACAAAGCGCTAAATAACTTAGAATTAAGATGGTGATTTTACAAAATTGATGGGATTTTTTATGGATATGACCACACTAATTATAGTGAAATTCCCGTATAGGACGACTATGGGATTTTCGATGGATTTGAGCACATTAATTATAATGGAATTCATGTAGAGTATGACTATGTGTTGGGCACGAATGCAGATGAATTTGAGGACATGATTAGTTTTGATGGATATGACGATATTGAGTATGAGTTTAGTTGAATGGAAATAGATCTGGCAACCAGATTAGTATTGATGGATATGACCATATTATATACTACTTTCTTTTGAATATAATAGAAGAATATGAAATCATTATTCTTGATGATGATAATTTCAACAATGGCCCTCCTCCTACATCGAAATATGCCATTGAAAGTTTGCCCACGCACGTAATCTAAATTGAAAGTGAACGCGCATGTTGTTGTATCTACATAGACCCGATACGTGCTGGTGATGAAGCCAAAATACTGCCATGCAATCACTTTTATCATAGTGAAGGCATCATTAAGTGGCTTAGAATTAGTAATTTTTGTCCACTATGCCGATATCAGCTGCCCTCAAATGTAGATGGAGATCAACACCAAAACTAAAAGGTTGATAATGGAATCTACTTTTAAATTTGTGTATCATCTAGAACTACTTTTAATGACTTCTTACCTTGCTTATTGAATGAAATTTGGGTTTAAATTTTATTTTAGATTATAGATTCTTATTTTAAAAAATAAGTTCAAGTCTTTATACAACTTTAATTTAAAGTTAACATAATTTATTTATTTTTTAAATATAATTTATTTATTTTTCAAATATAATTTAATACTTATAATTATTTAAATATTTTAAAATTTTCCCATGGCCTCTAAGCAATCACAAAATAATAGAAGCTCATGAAGGGATTAGAGAATTGTGATGGACAAGGTCAAGAGATTAACTCACCTCACATCCATAAGAGTATTTATGCAGATTGTACAGTAAATGAAATGGTATGAGAGAAGTAATAGAAAGTCATGAAGGAAATGATACATCTAACTTTTAAATTAAAAATGAAATATTATTTAAATAAAAAATATTGTTCGTTATCATAAAAAAAATGATTATTTATAAAAATTGACTACGTATGTTTGGTTAGTCTTAATTAAAATCATTATAAAACATTAATAATTCCATGCTCAATATGGTAGCGTTATTAGTTATTGTGTAGCTTGGTATGTAGTACATGTGTAGCTCCATTTGTGTTCAACCTGGAGTTAACACATTTTATGATGATTACAATACTCCAGGTCGAGCACACATGAAAATACAATGTCTACTATATTAAAAAAACAAAAAGAAATATACATACTTGGGTTAGTTTTGATTAAAAACATAAAAACATGTAATAATTAAAACAAAAGGAAAATATCCTATATTTTTACTTGAGTGTGAGGGAGATGTATAATTATCTATCCTTTTAAAAAATATTTCAATACAAAAAAAAACTATTTGAGGATCCATGTTGACTAATTTATTTCCATATCACTTTCATATCACACACACAAAATAGTCAAGGATGACCTTTTTTTGGAGACCCAAATCTGAATGAAGGCTACCACAAGAGATGGAGCACTTTAACAAACGCTCTACTTATTTGGAGCATATCCCCATTTTGTGCTTACACACCTAAGCTCAGTTATGTTTAGCTTATGGTAATAAGACACGACCCTATCACTAAATTATGGTGGAAGAAAGTTTGGAAGGCAAAATTCCCTATAAAATCTAAGTTCTTTATGTGGTGTCCAATTGAAAACAAAGCCCCAACTTGGGATACTCTCAGAAATATCTGGCAAGGCCTAGTTGGTGCTCCTTGTGTGAGAATACAAAAGAATATGCCATGAACATTTTCATGACTTGCCCTTCTTTTAGCAGGTTCGGCATAAATGCAAATGGGTTGTAGGAGAATCAGGGGATAGGGTTGGGGAGAAGACAAATTGACTCTCAAATCCATCATGTGATGCCTTAAAAAATCCACCCCTAGTTTTGTCCTCGTGTGTGTCGTTGGATCAAAATAGAGCCATATTCCAAGAGAATCCTTCAATTGTTTAGCACTCTATGACTGAAGCCATGCCTTTTTTAGTTCATTTCTCTCAGAAAAAGGGGTCGCCCCTCCTATAATGGTAATTGTAGAAAATCTTGAACATCCATGCCCTTGGTATTTTTTTTATGGTGCATCAATTAACTCCGAGAACAACAATGGTGGGGGCTTTATCCTCTCGATTTTAGTTTCTCATTTTTTAAAGTAAAAATGGTGTTAGGCCCTAGATCCAATAACAAGGATGAACTCCTAGATTGCAAGAATTTTCTCCTCTTTACCTTGGCTAAAGAGTGTACTCATATCCAAGTTTTTGGGGATTTCATGTTGGTCATCAATTGGTTAAATGACTTTTAAATTTGGACAAACATTTCTTTTATGTCCATCTTTAATGAAAGTAAGAGGTTGATAAGTTCTTTTAACTACTTCGCTTGTTTTCACATCTACAGGGAAAGGAATTAGGATGCAAAAAACATTTTCATAAATAATTGTGTAATTATGTACTCTATAGAGTTAATAAATAATATTAATATCTATTCCAATATAGTCATTAAATTAAAAAAACAAAATAAATATCAACAATCAACTCCACATGAAATACATATTTTTATTTTAGAAGGCTTTTAAAACGAGTCGTTAAATGTAAAACATCAGATTTATAAAAAAATTAATAAATGATCTATCTACGTCGACATTGAGTTACTCATCTTGATCCTTAACGAACACGATGTCGGCCTATGTGACATAGTAACAGTTACGCTATATTAACATGTGTCCCCCTCTGGCAAATAAAATTTTGAATGAGCCGCAAAGTTGTTTTAATAAGTGAAAATGGAGCAACCCACGTACAGATTCAAACTAAAATCAGATCAATGAGGATAAACAAAGTCTTAGAAGTATACCTAAACTGTGGCTTGAAGAATCTCAGAGTTCATTTTCCAACCCCTCTGTTGGGATTCTTTCGCAGCATGCCTAAACCGTCATTAGAATAATCTCATTGTTTGTTTTCTGACCCCTTTGCTGCACACTACTCTCTCTCATAGTCCTCTGTCACATAGTTCGACCGAAAAACGAACTAGTTTCTTTTCGTTTTCCCTCCTGGTGTCTGCGGCCCCTTTCGCCTCGACCTAAGGCTCCACCGCAAGGCTGAGACTTCACCATATCTACCAAGGATGAGCCCCCCTTCTTCACCCTTCCTCCACCTTTCCTCACTCATAAACCATCCCACTGTACAAAGGCAAAAAGTGGATACAACGTAGGTGGACCGAGAATATGATTTATATAGAGAGCCATCCAAAATACAAGCATTAATTTAATGTATGATCAGAAAATCAAATGAATCACCGGATAACACTGCGTCCCATCAAAATTCCACCACCTGAGCCAACAAGCATATATAAACAATGACCCTCCGAGAGTGGGAGGTTCCGCCAGCATAAAAACGGTGGCCTCCATGAACCCTTGAGCCCTGAGTTCGTAGAATCGGCCTTGATCTTTTAATAGAACCCTTACTCTCCATAGGGCTTGCACAGAAAACTCAAGCTTAAAACAGAGAACCCAATTATCAACATGCAGAGGAAACATCATTAGAAAAGATAGAAAACTAGTAAACATGCACATGTGAGAAAGGATGTTACCAAAAAAGATAAAAACTGACATTACATAGTCAAGAAGGCCAATATTTCCAATCACAAAAACTACTAATTTAACTAGTGTTTCCTTTTGTCTATAGATACGAAGCTTATCACGAGTAGAAACTCCAAATCTAGGGTACAGAGATAGCATTATAACCTACCTGACTATATATGCCAACCTCGAAGTGAGACCTGTAGCAGCTGGATATACCTCTTGTGTTTGTTCGAGATGTTGCGGACATGTAAACATCAAACTTAGGTTCCCTAAGAAGCTGAGGACTCGAGTTGATATGCGAGACATATGGTCTTAACTCCATAACTACGTTGACTTTAAACATGGCCTTAACTCTGTAACTGCGTTGACTTTAAACATGGCACCTATGATTCAATTCCTAAATATCATTTTTTAGAAAATTGTTGAAGTATAAACTCCATAAAATATTTTTAATCAAACTTAGTGTTATCTATAAATAGAAAATTGTTACAATATTAGTAAAAAAATGTAAAAAAATGTCTATAATATATTTTTAAGGAAACCTGAGCAATATTGTGGAAAGATATTAGAGAAGATTCAAATTTTTTTTTTCAAACATTTTCCATAATCCTCTCAACATTTTCAATTCAATGTTGTAGTTGTGCTCTATAGACACTAACCAAGGTGTCATGGAAAAAAATCAAGAATTCAATGTTGTGGTTGTGCTCTATAGACACGAACCAAGGTGTCATGGAAAAAAATCTAATATTGATAGGTAAAAAACATATTAACATAAAAAAACTAATAATATTAATAAGTAAAAAATGTATTAATATTTAAAAACAAAAAATGTATTAATATTTAAAAACAAAAATGAGAAAATGTAATTTTTACAATTTTCATTCTTATTATTCAATTTATTGTGAGAAGAGAGTCACCACACTCATAAATTTTTGAAATAAGGAAATAGGGCTATCATTTAGATATAGTTGTTTATGGCTTTCGAAATTGTATAGTTATGTACTCTATAAGGTTAATAGATAATATTAATAACTATTCCAATATAATCATTAAATGTAATCACATCGCATTTATATAGAAATTGGTAAACCATCTATCTATGTCGATGTTGAGTTACCCATCTTGATCCTTAACGAACACGATGTCGGCCTATGTGAGATAGAAACGGTCACGATATATTAACACATGTTCCCCTTTGGAAAGTAAAAATTAGTTGTGATTATTTCAATGAGCCGCAAAGTTCTATGCATATTTTGAATAGACCACAAGCCTCGTTTATTTAATAAGCGAAAATGGAGCAAGCCCGCGTACAGGTTCAAACTGAAATCAGATCAGAGAGGATAAACAGAGTCTTAGAATGCGGTAAATGTTTGAAATATATAGCGACTTCCGGCGAGTGTGAGTGCCATGAATTGCTTATTCCAGGCAGAGAAAACACAAACACGATGGAGTTTTATCGCAAATCCTTGCTTTGCCTTGTTAAACATTTCATAAGAACTGGGGTTCCAAGCCTTTCTCCTTTGGATGAAAATATTGATTTCAGAAACGAAACTGCTAGTGCAAGGGAGACTTTTTATTATGCAGCAAATGGGTTGAAAGTGGAATTCGGCCCATGGGATTCAGAGGAGGCTGATTCGCAGGAAACTCAAGATCAAGAACGGAGTATTTCCTCGAATCCCGACCCTGCTGATCCTAATTCCCTTTCTGAACTAGGAACTTCAGGCAATCAACAAAATCCAAATCATAGTTCCGTGAGTATTGAACAAAGCCTGATTAGTAATCCAAGTGAAGGGAACATGGAGGGAGATGAAATGTTAAATTATCTTCAACTCCGATTAACGACTGTAAAGTTTATGTCTGGAAAAAGCGCTGTGATACTGGATATATTGGGGCAACATCTTGATTGGCAACAAATTCTCCAACATGTGGAGTCCGATACAGTAGAGTTGAGATGGCGGTTTTACAGATTTGAAGGGATGTTTGATGAATATGACTACACTGATTATAGTGAAGTTTTCGTAGAGAACGACTATGGGAGTTTTTACCGATTTGAGCACATTGATTTCAGTGAAATTAACGTAGAGGACGACGACTTTGTGTTGGGCTCGAATGCTGATGAATTCGGGGACATGATTAGCTTTGATGGATATGACGATACTAATGAGTATGAGTTTGCGTTGAATGCAGATGAATTTGGCGATGGACTTGACGATATTGTGTCTGAGTTTCCTTTGAATGCAGCAGATGAATATGAAACCATTGTTCTCCATGATGATAATTTCAACAGTGGCCCTCCTCCTGCATCCAAATCGGCAATTGAAAGTTTGCCTACGCACGTTATCTCCCTTGAAAGGGCAGATGCAGATGCATTTTGCTGCATCTGCACAGACCCGATATCTGTTGGTGATGAAACCAAAATACTGCCATGCAATCACTTTTATCACAGTGAATGCATCATTAAGTGGCTTGGCATCAGGAATGTTTGTCCACTATGCCGATATGAGCTGCCCTCAGATGTAGATGGAGAACAACGCCAAAACTGAAAGACTGATCAGTGAATCTACTTTTTAATTTGTGTATCATCGGGAAGTACTTAGCTTCCGAGCTTATTTATTGAATGAAATTTGGGTTTAACTTCTTGGAGATAATATATTCTTATTTTAAATAATAAATAAGTCGATGTCAGTATAAATAATTTAAGGTTGATGTAATTTATTTATTTATTTTAAATATAATTTAACAGTTATAATGAACTATTATTTGAATAATATATATTTAGAATTTTCCCTTGCACTGTGGGCAATCACAGAGTAATAGAAAGGGATTAGAGAGAAGTGACGGGCAAGGTTAAGAGATTCACTTGCCTGGTTTCGAGAAAATTTGGTGATCCAGAGTGGGACGATTGTTCCATTTCATTAATCACCCTACATGTGAGAGATTTGGGATGTAAGCGTTGACGGCAAGAATTAGTTTGTCTGATAGGCTTGTTGGTCCTCCCTAGGAAATATCGGCACGTTTATGGTGTTTCAGTATTATTGCACTTGTGATTTTTGAATTTTTTGAATTTTGGATCAAGTTAGTTTTTAAAAGATAAGTATTAGATTTTTTTGAGTTTATTAATGGTGTGAAAATGCGTAATGTTTTTTCATTTTTCCATATGTAGTAAATAGGTTTCATTTGGGTGTGTTCAACGTGACACTTTTCTCTTTTATAATTAAATTCTTTTTCTTTAAATTGAAATAATGTACACTAATAAAAAAACCAAAAATGAATATCCATACTTAGTTAATTTTGATTTAAAACACTATAAAGAATGAAATAATTAAAATAAAAACAAATATGTTATATTTTTACATGAGCCGGAGACATGATTTAAAAAAATCTTTCAATGCAATATTTATCCATGTTAACTAATTTATTTCTATATATATATATATAGACAGACACACACCATAATCACTACTTCAATGTGTAGTCAAAGATGAGATGACTTTTTGTTGGGACCTGAATTTGAATGAGTGTTATTGTGGGACATGAACAACTTTCAAAATGCATATTGGATTGACTGTTTGGAGCATACAACTGTCACAAATGCTCCATGAGCTAGGAATATAGGAGAAAATGAACTTGTTTGGAGCATATCCCCCTTTGGTTCTTATACCCCTATGCTTGGTTATAACTAGCTTATGACAATTAGAGATGACACTATCACCAAATAGTGGTTGAAGGTAGTTTGAAATGCTAAATGAATTGTAAACTCTAAGCTCTTCATGTGGTGCTTGATGGAAAACTAAGCCCTAACTTGGGATGCTCGTCAGAAAATATATCTTGTAGGACAACCATGCACATTTTCATGACATGCATTTATTTATTTATTTTTATTTTTTTTATGAGTAGGTTTCACATATATGCAAACACTGTGTAGGTCAATCAAGGGATTGGGCTAAGCGAGAATCTAAAGGGGAATTGGAGGAATTGTATCTCAAATTGGTCATTTTGTGCCTTCAAAGCTCTACCCCTATTTCTATGCTGGGGTGTGTGGCTGGCTCGAATCAATGACTTATTCCTAGATAAGACTTAAATTCATGAGCACCTTGCACATGAATCCATAACTATTTTAGCTCATTTCCCTCCAGAAAAATGGGTCACCCCTCCCATA